>SRPY01000132.1:0-57858 GCA_018360145.1 Claviceps africana
AGTGCGTGCGTGCGTGCGTGCGTGCGTGCGTGCGCGACGGGCGGCCTCGCCACACGCAACCATTGATCAGATCGTGCATCAAACAATCGTCGAGTCGAATCATGCCCTCGCACGTCCCGGATCAACCAAACCCATCGACACTCGCCGCGAAAAGCGACCTTGTCGTCAAAAAAGAAGCAGAGGCAGAGGCAGTGACAGAAACAGAAACAGAAAAAAAAAAAAAAGGAACAAGGAACAAGGAAGGAGGTTCTACCGTCCCGGGACCATTCTCCTCGCAAAAGCACGCATGACCCGCCTCCATCCCCCCATGCCAAGTCCTGTCTCGAAACCGTCGGTAATTAATCCGAGAGAAGACGACGCCGAACATGCACGCAAAGCAAGGGCGAGACGAGCATATGTCTGTCTGCACATCCATACACCAACGTACATGTACACTAAAAAAAAAAAAAAAAAAAAAAAAACCAATTCGAGAATCCCCTTCACTCCGCTACGTACGTGACTTGTTGCAGAGCCACCAGCCCTTTTGCCGGCTCTGGTCCCTCATGCCAGACCCTCTCCGCCTTGCAATATGATGAATCCGGTCAGGTGCTCCTCCTATCACGCTTCCACTTGGTTTCATTTCCCCCCCTCCTCCACCCCAAGTCCGTGTCGCAGAAGGCATATTTGTCAGTCCTGGTTGTCCTCGGCTTTGCAGATGGCGCGACTTAATTTTAGCCTCACCCAGCTGTCCCATACCTGCATATTTGCATCCAACAACAGCAGGACTGTCAATGCCCTGTTCATTCATTGCATAAAAAACAAGTGAATCTACAACGAAATCGAAACCGAACTTAACAGGGAAGCAGCTCATCGGAACTTGATCAGGCACCGGCTCAGCACTTTGCGCCCAGACACCCTCCCGTCTTTGTCCTCAGCTGTTTTGTTCCAGTCTCCTTTTACCTGTCCAAGCCAATGAACCGACTGATAAGGACAGAAGAACCCAGAAAAAAAGCCACGTCCATAGGCCTTGGAGGGCGGCTGAATCAGACGCAAAGCAATCAAGTCCACAAACACCATCTATGGCATGTCATCGTTGCTGATTTTTTAGGATATATCATGTTCATCTCTTCCATCCGCCACAACAACTACCTGCAACTATCCTAGCTTGATTACAACAATGAAACCCATGCATCAAAGCCATGGCTGCTTCTGACGACCATTACTTATGCGCAACACACTGCCCGTATGCAACCAGAAAGACAAAGTCCTGTATTGACAAGAGACGAAAAACCGATGGCCGTCATGTTTGATGTTGTATCCAGACCCCTTCACCTTCAGCGGCTTCGCAACGCTCAAGTCCAAAGTCCTCTGTCATCATGACGAGAAACGAGGAATGGGTAATCGTCAAGACCTTGACAAAGTTTTAGCCCGCATCGGCGACAAAACCAGCCAGACACAGCAGCATGACTAGACACGCAAGTAGTGCGGCTAAAGGATCTCCCTACCCAAAGTAGACCATAATTCCGCTCACAAGTCGTGAACAAGGATAATACCCGACACTATCCCACGACTCTTGCGATATAACGACATGCGTGGGAATAACACCACCCTCACGAGACGTAATCCAAACCACAAATCTTGCAAGGCGGTCGTGCCACGCACTTGGGTGATTCGGAAGTCCCTAAAATGTAACAATTGATGTAGAATATGTCTGATTCAAAATCCAACGACATGAAATATGCCAATGTTTGTAGAGTCGTCGAATTCATCAATAAATTACCAGTCATGGGCCGACCGACTGCCTCGTCGCCTCAGACTGGAGCGAGATAAGACCCTGCATTGAAGTCGACCATTACATTGGAACGACTGGGTTAGCCAGCTTGCGTTCAAACCAGCAGTATATGCGCACAGACAAGCCAGGAACTGTTGCGGGACACAATTGCACGGAGCCGTCGTGACAAATCTCGACTCAGCCTGAGCTTGACCAGCATCACCACGCTAAGCGAGCAGGATATGTGCTGCTTGAGGCAAGCTAAGTGAATCATCACTGACTCGGTCCACTGGGTTGTCCGAGGCCGTATGGCTGATTGTACTGTACGCCGGGGCTCATACCGTACAGTTGTTGGCCTTGTTGAGAACTTTGGTGAACCATGACAGGGGCAGCAGGCCGTCCCGGACTGTAGCCAGTGCCGCCGGAACCAGGTTGGGGCGGTCCAGATGGTGGCATGAACTGAGGATGTCCCGTATGATACATCATTTGCGGAGTAGCGACCATCCCTTGAGGGCCTTGGAAGAACTGTGGTTGCATCATCATCGGACCACCCATTTGGCCCTGTTGTGGTGCCATGTAGTGAGGGTTGTTGGAGAAGCTCCGATATGGGCCCACCAGCGTGTTGTTGTGGCCCATGAAAACAGGTTGATGGTAGGGAACCGGGGCAGGATACGCGACCGGTACCTGACCAATGCGAGGAGAGACGAACGACTGCGCGGAATTGGAATGCATCATGCGGTGGTCGTCAGTGCCGTATGGCGTCTGAGGCACCGGACCATGTTGTTGCGGGTGCATCTGCATAACAGGCAAGTGTGGTGACTGCCTGGGGCCCATATTGTGAGCACCATGCTGGAGATGGAAGGGCAACTGATGCTGATGAGGATGCTGAGGAGCGGCATGAGGCGCGTTTGGTGTAGCGACGGAGGGGCTGCTGAACGGTTGACGTTCAAAGTATTCGTTGTACGTGAGGTGCATTGTAGAATCAGCCTTTTCATCATCCTGCAGCTGCCTCCACGTTGGCAGGGTATCATAGGATGGCCGCAAACCACCGTTGTCATCCCAGTTGCGGCCCTGAGGAGGTTTCACAGTCATGACGTGGGACAAGATCGAGCATTTTTTCGCGTCGACAGCCTTCGTCTTTCGACGAATAAGAAGAGGGCTTGTCTTGTGCGGAACGGAAGCCGGACTGTCCACTACATTATTGACTGCACCGCGTGGGCTAGAACCGGCGCTGGCATGACTGTTGGGGTTAAAGGCTGTCGCAAAGGGGCTCGGTCTGAACTCGTGGCTGTTGGGATTCAACTTGGCACCCATATGACCGGGAGCTGCGCTCAGTCGTCTATTGAAGCCCGAATCCAAGTTCCCCGATGGGCCGGTAGGGGGAGCGCGCATTTCATGGCCGGGGCCATGCAGAGACGGAGCAGGAGGTTGCGAAAAACGCTGAACCTCAACTTGACGAAGTCTCTGAGCCAAATTGCCCGTTTGCTGTTGAGGGGGAGTGTGCTGGAGCCCGCCGCGATTGTTTCGATACTGCTGGGCATGGTAGTTTTGCTGTGGGTATTGTTGACGAGGCCCAACATGCCTGTTACCGCCGCCAGCTGGGCCAGATGCCTGAGGAGCGGCTGGAGCACGCCCTGGACGACCATCGGGTGCGCCTGAACCTGAATAGGTTTCTGATGACTTGATGGCAGTCAGGTCCTTGGGCTGGCTCAACTCATTCTTGACCGCAGCTTCCGCCTTGGTCTTCTTCATCTCCTCGGCGTTTTTCATAGCTTTTGCTTGAATTTCTTTTTGTTTCGCGGGGTCTTTGGCAATAATAGAAACCAGATCCGTTGGAACAGGGGTTGTGAGCTTGAAGTTGTTGGCAAATTTTTTTAGCTCTGTTAGCTTGACTTCTTTGTCTGCTTTCGCTTTGTTACTTCTAGCTTTCTCAGCATTCATACGTTGCTGGCTAGCAAAACTCTTAAACTCCTTCAAGACGTCGCGCTCCACTGTCGAAGCGGCGCTGGGGGTTTTGTCTCTTGGTTGCACCGATGTATTGCGAGACGATGACGCAGAAGCTGAGCTTACGGCGCCCATCTTGTCTATTGACTTTGAATCCTGAGTCTTCGACTCCGAGGGTGGGGTGGAAGGTTTTCCATCAGCACGCTTGCCATCGGCAGCTTTAAGTTGTGATGGTTTGAGTGTCTCTGTCTTGAGCGCAATCCCGTTTCGAATCAGGTCTGACGTGCTCTGCAATCGTGGTTCCGATGAAGCCTGCAGCTTCTTGGCAGGAGCCTTCAGTTGTGACGAGATGATAGCTGGGTCAACTGGTGCACCCTTAACCGATGAATGGCCCGTAGGTGCGCGTTTGGCTGGAGGCGTATATCTGTTGGCTGCCCCTGATAGCGGGGGAAAGTCTTGGCGACGAACGCCACTGTACCTTTGATACAATGTTAGTCAATCGTATGGCATTCGCGACAGAACCATCAAACGTACTTGTCCTCCTCATTCTCATCACCAGTGCCACCACCACCGATGTAATCCATGACACGCTCCTCAGCGACGTGAGCGGTAACAGGAGCGCTTCGCTCAATCTCTTTGGCTTTTCTTTCAGCCGCAGCCATCCTCTCCCGAAATTGAGGATGAGTCTTGTTGATAGCGGTGGTATACATGTTCTCGTCATAGTCAGTCTTCAGTCCAAAGAGTTTCTCATTTGCTGCAAATTGGTCCCAAGGCCCGCTGCTAGAGCTTGCCTCCAGACTGCCGTCAAGACTATCACTAGCATCGGGGACCCATGGCTGCAAAGTCCGCTCGTTACCAAAGCGACTGTTGGAGATGGCTGCATCAGTTCGAAAGTTTGACCGACTTCCTATGAATATGCAGGTCAGCATTCGGCCACGAAGAATCGTATGCGACATGGCGACCTACCGTTTTGACCGCGGACATCAGCTCTAGTGTTTGCTCCACCACTTCCGCTCTCCTTGCTTGCGAAAGGCATCTTGTGAGAGGATAATCCCGTAGAATCGCAGGTACAATCTCGATGCACGTATTTAGCGATGATATTGGTCACGCCTCCAACGAGGAATGACCGGCGCTTCCTGGGAAGAATAGGTTTTGGTAATCGTCTTGCCTCTCTCTTCTCTGGAAGTTCTTTAGGGGTCTCGAATAATCCGCACTGGAAGCCGAGAACATACGTCAGCAAAATGATGCTTATGTTCCATTCAGGATGTATTGGCGATCATCGGATTCGGAAAAGGGGTTCGATGAACAAATTTTGTCCCTCTAATGAGCTAGCGGCAACACTAAAGCATTCGTTTTCGCGGTAGTCATTCCAATCACTACCAACCTTGCGAAGAGAATAAAGTACTTCGGCTGAGTCAAGTCTCCGGTTCGAGCGAGGATGAGAAGGTGGCTTCAGAAAAAGTGCAGGGAAGAGATCTCGCCGTCAATGACTCTCCCGGTTCTGAATGAGTGGTTAGAACGACAATCAAAGAGGGAATGACCGCTCGTCCGCGATGAACAGGCTCGAGAAGAGGGCCTTGTCGTGCAGGGGGAAACAAAGCAAGCAAGCGAGTGAGCGGGTGGGCAGCGTTGGGCAAAAGTTGACATTGGCGCGGCACGGGAACGAGCGAGTAATGGAGAAAAGGTCGGTCGTATGGCTTACCTGGAGGAAAGCAAGAGACAGAGAAACAGCGGAGGAAGGATCTCCGGCGTGCCGTCCAGCTCGACGGTGCTACAAACGCCTCGCAATGGGCAAAGAGAGCATGGAGGGATAGGATCGGATGCCGGGAAAGGAAGACGAGGACTTGTCGTGGTGGTTGCTGAAGAGGCTTTGTTTTCTGTACCCTGTCACACTTGCCCAAACTACAATGAGGCGTGGTGGGCCGCGGGTAGGAGGGACGGGGCTTGTTCAGAGGTTCGAAATTCAGAGCAGCTGGGTGAGGAGAGGGCATGAGACACGGTGTGCAAAGCGGAGGGCGCGCGGACGCAGCCACTGTGTGTTCATACGGCGGCCGCTTGACGCGCCCCACAGACTCTCCACAGTACTTATTCTTCAGGACTGTATCCCTTTGAGTGCGCGAAGGCGCCAATGAGGTCACGAAACCCACACCTAGACCAGTACAAAGAGCGACTTATTATTCCGCGCTTTATCTATATAAATTAATATCCCTTTGATGCGCATAAGGCTACATTTCGGGTACCGGCCCACATCATTATCCAATAAAAACGTCTATATAAAAGGTACCTTGTGTATACACTAATTTACACTATAATTAAAGTCTTAGCAATTCTTTAAGTTACAAAGCGCTACATTATATATCTTATAACCTATTTAGTGCATTATGTTTTAAAAAGTACTAAAGAGTCACTGATTTTTGGCCTAATAAGGGGCTGAAGAAAAGCGGGGGGTACTTCGGTGTAGCCTTATGCGCATCAAAGGGATAATACACTGTACTAAGATAATCTTAGTGACTTCTACTAGTATATATTTCCTATAGTAAATTAAGTGTCTTTCTTTAGCCTTGCTAATTAGCTTATAAGCCCTTTCGGTACCTCGTTGGCGCCTTCGCGCACCCAAAGGGATACCCGTATGTACCTAGGTACTTTAGGTACCTCGGGCGTTGGGGATTCGGTTGTATGGATTGACTACTAGGTAGTAAGCTCTTTTTTTCCTTCTTTTTTTTTCTCCCTTTTTTCTCTCTTTTTCCCCTTTCATTATTCTTTTCGTTTTCTTTTTTTATAATTTTATTTCCCCAATTGATGATGCGGCATCGTTCGCAGGCCCAAGTGGGATTAGAGACCCCTACTAGCAAGCAAGTGTGTTGGAGAATACGTGCTGCACGTGCAAAGCCAGAGTTAAAGCGTTTAGCCCGCGGCTGTCATGACCCACTGTGCCTGTCCAGTATCGTCAGCTTTCTCCATAAAAATTTCTGGAATCCCTTAGAAAATGACTTCACTCCGCCAGACCGGGCAAGAAAAAGTACAAGAGAGAGGAGGAGGGAGACACACCTTGTCACTATCCGCAGCCGATTGTTGTTGTTATTATCACTATTATTTTCCAACTTGACAGACTGACGAGACTAGAGAATGGGTTCCAGGACACCCGTCGTTGGTCTTCTCGGAGGTGGCCAGCTGGGCCGAATGCTCTGCGAGGCCGGGGCGCCGCTCAATACGCAAATCGCCGTCCTGGACGCGGAAAACTGCCCTGCCAAGCAGATCAACAGCAGCGAGTACCATGTCAATGGCTCGTTCAAGGACGCTGCCAAGATCAGAGAGCTCGCCTCCCACTGCGACGTCCTGACGGTGGAAATCGAGCACATAGACACCGAGGTCCTGGAGGAGATTGACACCCACGGCGTGCGGGTTCGCCATGCAGACGGCACCACCTCGCTCAAGAAGGTCGCCGTTCATCCCTCGTGGAGGACTCTCCGTCTGGTGCAGAACAAGTACGACCAAAAGGAGTATTTGAGGAGGCATGGTGTTCCCGTCGCTGAGCAAATGGCCATTGAGTCGGGAGACGCCATGATGGCTTCCATGAACGAAGCTTCCAGCAAGTTTGGTTTTCCGTGGATGCTCAAAGCCCGCAAGGACTCGTACGACGGCCGCGGCAATTTCAAAATCTCGAGCCAGGCAGATCTGGAGCAGGCGCACAGAGAATTTGGCACCTTGTCGTGCTATGCTGAGAAGTGGGTTCCGTTCGAGCTGGAGCTTGCCGTCATGGTTGTTCGAACAGAAGACGGCGCCGGGAAGCTGAAGCGAGTGGTTCCTTTCCCGGTCGTGGAGACGGTGCACGAGGACAATATCTGTTCCAAGGTGTTTATGCCGCCTCGAAACGTCTCCGAGGAGGTGCGTGACAAGGCGCAGAGAGTGGCTACGTCTGTGGTCGAACAGCTTTGGGGAAGAGGTGTCTTTGCTGTTGAGATGTTCTTGACAAGGGAAGGGGACATCATATTCAACGAGTGTGCACCAAGACCGCACAACAGTGGGCATGCATCGATCGAGGCTGTCCCTTACATGTATGTGGAACTGGGTGTCACTCCTAGTAAAAAATGGGTTTCTGTTCCCCCGTTCTCTACTTGGCACAACCCCTGACGCACTTCTAGGTCCCAATTCAAGGCACAACTCGCTGCCATCCTGGATGAGCCTCTGCCAGAGATCTTGGAACCCCATGTCCCATCCAGCATCATGATCAACATCTTGGGTGGTGCCAACCCGGACTCTCACCTTGCTCTCATAGAAAAGGCCAAGTCCATGTTCGGCAAAAAGACGGCGGTCTATGTCCATCTGTATGGGAAGGAATCCAAGCCCAGTCGCAAGATCGGCCACATCACCGTTACGGGGTTCGGATCCATCACGGAGCTGGAAACGTTTGCTGGGCCGCTGCTACAAATGACGGATAGCATCCGACAAGAGCGTCTTCAGGGCTCAAGCACATCCTTGCGCCCGCAAGCCGCTCCCTCTGCAGGTGCGACAAAGTCGAAGCGGCCGCAAGGCAAGCCGTTGGTTCTGGTCACAATGGGCTCAGACTCCGACCTACCGGTTCTCAAGGCTGGCATCGACATCCTCAACCAGTTCGACGTACCGTGGGAAGTGGACATCACGTCTGCCCACAGAACGCCCGATAAGATGGCGCAAAGGGCGCGAGAGGCAGCAGATCGTGGTCTAAAAGTCATCATTGCTGCCGCTGGAGGTGCTGCTCACCTGCCCGGCATGTTGGCAGCGTACACCCCATTGCCTGTGATTGGCGTGCCTGTGAAGGCCACACACTTGGACGGTTATGACTCGTTGCTGAGCATCGTCCAAATGCCTGTACGTAAAGCACTGTACTCTCCTTCTCCTTCTCCTAGGCTGTTTCAAAGTACCCATCCACGAAATGTACCGGCGATACCAGACTGATTCTATCTAGCGAGGTGTGCCCACTGCCACGGTGGCGATCAATAACTCGACCAACGCCGCCTTGTTGGCAATTCGATTCCTCGGCGCCTTCATGCCGGAGCTGCTGCAGAAGATGAAGGACTACCAACTGGAAATGGAGCAGCAGGTCAAGGACAAGGCGGAAATCCTACGAGACATTGACGTGGAGGCGTATTTGGAGAGGATGGGCAAGAAGTGAAACCCTGCTGGATTGCTGTCTTGGGGATGAAGGTGAAACCTAGATAAAAGAGGAGCAGTGGAAAGATTTCCAGATTCTTGGCGTCTCATGTCAGGCTTTATCTGCGCACACGAGCTGAATGCCGAAATACTGGCATGGCACCGTGACATCTGTGACGTCACGTGCCAAAACTCTTCCGGTAAGCAGCAGTTGCAGACGCACGGTCAACCGCATGTGTCGAACCCTCTTCTGCACTCGCAGGAAGCTGCCGAAATCCGCCACAACCAGACGCAAGCCGTCTGGTGAAAGTCGTCATGGTGTCCAAGAACCGCACGCGACACGAACTCCAGCCCGGCACTCCTCATTTCCTGCCCCGGAGGTCTCGTCCTCGATTGTACGACGTGCGCGTAACCACACAAAATTCCATGATTTTCTCCTCCTGTGGACCGTGACATTGAATCGTGGACTTGCAAGCGCATATGTTGGTCAGGGCGCGCGGGGGTGCATCGCATTTAGGCTTTCTCGAGGAATTACGCGGCACAACCGTTTTTTTAAATAATAATAAATAATAGCAAAATAGCAAAAACAAATCAAGCACAACTGGTTCTTTGGGGAAGCAGGAGGAAGAAAGAGAAGATGGAAAAGAATCAAAGCAGGGGGGGGGGGGGGGGAGCCCTCGCGGTCAGGGCTGAAGGCCGTATGACTTGGATGGAAAACGCCTGCCTTTCCGGTTATATTTCTTTTCCTCGCTATTTCTTTTCGCGGGATGGAATGCCTGGTGGGAACCGGCAGACGTAGCTAGCTGTGCCCGAGGGCAGTCAGCATTTTTGGTCTGCGAGGCTGGTGGTATGCGCCAGGCGTCGGTCTCGTGACTGTCCGGGTGGGCGCTGTCCAAATGGATGGATCGGTCGTCCTACCATGACTCCATGGTGTTTGATCAATCACACGGTCGTCATTCATGGCTGTTGCAGCCCACTCTTCGTGTACACGTATGGACTCCTGCGCGGACCACACAACGCACGACCGATGAAGAACAAGGGAGAAATGGGACATGTCGCAATGGCAAAGCGTGGTCGAGGGTTTGGAGGGCTGTGTAAAACAAAAGGGATCTCTACTACAGATATTCACAAATACGGCAGACAGGCCCCCGCCTACCACTTCTAGACGTCTGTAAACTGTTGGTACAAGCTTTTCCGCTTTTCCTTCCTCACAATCCGTATTACACCCGCAGGCCAATCTCCTCGGCATATGGAAGCACAAACAAGTCACCGACGGTGGAAACCGTAGCCTTGCCGTCGAGTAGTGCCTTGGCAGCCTGTGCAAGCGATCCCGAGTTAGCCCGGTCAGATAGTCGTCACCTGCCAGATCCGCCTGAACGATTCTGTAAATGCTTACCGTCTTCAATTTGCTGGCATTGACACCGTCGATGCTCTTGGCGACAGCGGCGGCATCGAACACCTTGCCACCGTGGACAAGGCTAGATCCAGTGTGGAGGAGGCTGACAGAGCGCAACTGGGCCTGCTCCAAAATGCTAAACTTGGCGTTGGCAACGGCCTTGGTGATGTCATCCTTGCTGATGGTCTCGTTGGCGACGCTGCTCAAGACCTTGCCAGTCTCCACAGCAGCTTTGCGAACAGACGCAGCACTACCAGACAACTGGATCGTCAGGAGACCAGCATCAGAGTAAGCAAAGTTGGCAGCGGAAACCGAAAGACCAGAAATGCCAGAAGTGGCCTTGGAAAGCAAGCTGAAGCCAGGAGCCCACTTGATGGTGGGCTTTCCGCCAAGAAGAGCAGCCAAGACAGCAATCTCGGGCTTGGAGCCTGCGGCGTCTGATCCAGGGAAAGCAATGACCATGGAGTTGCCAGCTGGGTGGCTGGTCCGCTGCTCACCGCCATAGTATTTCGTGGCATCCACCTTGAGAGATTGTCCGCTCTTGGAAGTGGCCGGCACATCCTTGAAGAACTTGCCAACCCAGCTGGAGAGATGAGAAGCAGAAGCGCCATCGGCCACGACAGCAATGTTGGGTTTGGAATAAACCACGTCGGCATAGCTGGCAATGTATTCTTCGTTCAAGTACTTTTGGATAGGCGAGGAAGGAGAAGGATAGATGGAAGAGCCGAGACCATTGTGGAAGGCAACGGCATGGGCGTTGTCAAGAGCGAGGGCGTTGACGTTGGCGTTCAAGGCGGCCTGTTTGAGGTGGAGAACACGCTCAACATCCTCGTGGAACTCATGCGCTGCAAGTGGCGTTAGTTGGTCAAGTCTCCCACGTCGACAGGCCAGGACGAGATCTCACTTGTATATTTGGTCATGGAGACGACCTCGGCGAGAAGTTCGGTAAAGTAGGGCAGATCGTCGCGGAGGAAGCTGGCCTCGAGAACAAGAGCCTCGCGAGTGTGTGTGGCGTTCAACTGGCCGCCGAGGAGTTCCGACTCGCGATTGATGCGCAGGGCAGATCGTCGTTGTGTATTCTAAGGTTTGAGGCAAATTAGCCCACTCTGCAACCCGGTTTCCGGCGGTGAAATGTGTGCTCTCTGGGTCAAGACTCGCCTTGAAGGCAAACTCCTCCAGACCGACGGTCAGCCCGGGCAAAGGCTGGTAGCGTGTGCCAGCCTTGGCAACGATGGCGAGCTTGGTAGTAGGACCATGCGCATCCCTCGAGGCAACCTTCAACCCAGACACATCGGCCGTCTCGAAGGCTCCGGAGGAAGCAGCAGCGGCAAAGCCACGGCGCTGCAGGGGCTGGACGCTGCAGGACCGGCGGACGGCCTGCTGCGCGCTTTTTGTGAGAGCCGATCTCGAGATCATTGTCGGGGGGGTGAAGACGAGGGCGATTGGGTGTCCTGACCGACGTGGCGAGGCAAATGGATATCTCGAAAAGAAGTATCTCGCCCGACGAACCAGCTCCCGTCTAATTTTCGGCCTCGGGGAGGGAATTGCAATCACGTGATTGGACGAACTACCGCCAGCTACTTGTCCAAGGCGGGTCTCTCGCGGAGGGGAGTCGAGGGGAGTCGAGCGACGAGGGGACAGGAGGGGACAGGAGGGGACAGGAGGGGATAGGAGGGGATAGGAGGGGGTTACAGTGTACTGCTGGACCGCTGGACCGTTGGGCTGCTGCGTACGGCTGCTGCGGCTGTATTCCCGTCCATCCGTTCAGAATGCGGCCATCAACTTCGTCTCGTCTCTGGAGAATCTGACTTGTCGGTGTCTTCATCTTCATGTCAACCCCACGAAATGGAAATGGGACATTCGACTTGCAAACTCCAACCTCGTGCTGGAGACGATGGCAAGCAAATATTTCACAACAACTACCCTCGCAACCCCAACCCCAACCTTCCTCGGAGCCAGATCGCACGATTTCGAATCGTCACGTTGCCAGCCGTAACCGGGTTCAAAGAGGAGGGCAGGGCATAGCGTTGTTTGGCCCGCCATTGGCGTCTTTCGGCTCCCATGGAGACAAGATGCTTCTCGAGACATTGCTGAGCTCTTTACCACAAGGAAATGTGTAACTTGACGCATAAAGACCTAGCAGTGGCCGCCCTTCCCTTCCCGACTCTGAGCCGGACCACAGGGCTCCATCGGCATCGATGATGGGACGACCCTGATCGCGGTTGCTTCAGCTGTCCGGGATCCGACACACAGGGCCGGACGTTTTGTATCGAGTGCGTCTTGTTGCCGGACGGGGTTCGAATCTTGCTTTCCGTGCCCGACCGCAGCATTCGCCTTTCGTCCACCTGCTGGCGCCCACCTGGACCCAGCACCAGCACATGCCGTCGCCGCGCCGCCCACATGCCTGCCAAGCTTGCCTCTGCCTCGCCTGCCTGGCGTCCATTTCCCGCCCACTCGCGCCCACTCGCGCCCACTCGCGCCCACTTGCGCCCACTTGTAGCTGTGACTTACATCAGACCATCAGGGGAAAAAAAAAAAAAAAAAAAAAAAAAACCGCCGTCTCGCAGGCTGGCAATTTGTCCAAAGACCTCAACAAGCTCCCACTCCTCGATCCCGGCTTGTCTCTGCTCGTGTCATCGTCCCTGTGGAATCCAGCACAGAACGTCAGCCTTCAATGCCGGCCAGGTAGTCACGGTGGTAGCTCTAGAGATAGTGAGAGCGTCTCTAGGAGCAAAGCAAACCATGCTTGTCGTCAGTTTCCGTCTGGGGCGCCTCGCTCGTCCCCCCACATCCGCCCAACTGTTCGCATAATCCCATTCTGACTCCTAGGTGCTCCTGGAACAGACAAAACACGCGGCAGAGCTTTGTGCTCTTCTGGTCAACGATATTTTCGGCGAGCTTCCGTCGGTAAGGCCCTTTGTCCTCTGTCCCGTCCACAGGTTGCCATGTCTCTCTGTCTTCTTTGTGGCGTGGTGTTGTTGGCACTGGCTGACCTCGATCTCTTCATGCAAACAGCGCATCCTTGTCGCGCTCTTTGCCAAGGGTCGTTGTACCGTCTCGCAACTGGTCCAGCAGACGTCGCTCAGCCCGCGGCACCTTCGAAATGGCCTGGGCGTCCTCATCCAGCAAAACCTTCTCTATCACCATACCGACCCGGACACGAACGTCACCCACTACGAAGCCAACTCGGATGCTTGCTATAATCTCGTTCGCTCCGGCAAGATACTCGACGTGATTAATGACCGTTATGGCAACGCCGAGCGTGACTTGGTTCAGACACTGATGCAGCTCGGTTATGCTAGAATCGCCGACCTGACGCACGCCTTCACTTCTCGAGCGCCCAAAACGAACGGACACACAAATGGATCGCACGAGTCGTCGTCTGGCCTCATCGAGTCCAAGGACCATCTCAATGCCGCTTTGGCTCGGCTGATACAAGCAGAAATACTCGAGACTGTTCGACCCGAGAGCTTTCGCAATCCGGCAGAAATGTTCAGGGAGATTACGGCCGATGTCACGCAGACCGCCCCTGGCGAAAAGGCTAGTAAAAATAAGGTGGAAACGCACATGCAAATTGTGGAAAGATACAAAAATTTCAGGGACCAAAGTAAAGCCCTGAAGCGACAGTTGGATCTGACCGCTGGCCCCAACACAAAGCGACGG
Organism: Claviceps africana; assembly: GCA_018360145.1. Lineage (NCBI taxonomy): Eukaryota > Fungi > Ascomycota > Sordariomycetes > Hypocreales > Clavicipitaceae > Claviceps > Claviceps africana. The sequence goes on from SRPY01000132.1 coordinate 13,884, forward strand.
AGGCTTCAAAATGGATCGAGACACCATGATGACTACGTCTTTGACGATGTTCCAGACCTGAATGTAAGAGCCCAAGGACGAGTTGGAGCTAGAGTTTTGCGACACGTGTGACACATGCTGATTGTTCCATTCTCCCCTTCCCTCTCGCGCAGCCAAATGTCGTGGTTCGGGTCAATCACGAAAGGTGCTTGGTTGAGCTGCGCAACCATCGGCTTGCGGATTTTGCTGCAGATCATCTTGGCGAGGCTACAGGTCAGGTGTACCGTACACTTCTTGATCTTCTCACGGTCAAATTCGCCAGGTGCCGTGCAGATCCTCTGACTGGGGAACAAAATCATGACCCCAATGCCACTGTCACCACGATGGAAATCTTTGAGCATCTGAGTGACGACGTCCATGTCTCGGGAGGCATAGGCAAGCCACCAAAGGATATGGTCGACACGGAGAGCGCAGAGAAAATCAGGTCAGGGCCTTTTTCCTACGACAGTGACTCGGAATCGGACTCCGACGACGACAACGGACCCGCTCCAAACGTGAAGCCGGCGGCTCCGCGCGGAAGGATGGCCAGGGCTGTATCCGCTGCTGCCGCCGCTGCCGCTGCTGCCGCCGTCACGGGCGCAGGAAGCGGTGGGCGATTAGGTGATAATGACGACGACGACGACGACGACGACGACGCGGACCTGTCATCACACACAAACGGTCGCAGGCATACAAAGGTCAAGTTTGAAGACGTGGCGACTCCAAAGGAAAGCCGTATCGACCAAATGCGGAACCACCTGCTACTGCTGGCGGAGAGCAAGCACAGATTTGTGAGACACAGCGGAAACCATGGTCGTGGCCAGTGGGCCGTCGACTTTGACCTGTTGATGGACCGTCTCCGGGAGTCGGAGCTTGATGCCTATATTGAACAGTCCCATGGCCGACATGGCCTCCGACTGACACGAATACTCCGAGAACAGGGTAAACTGGATGAAAAGATGCTTCCATCCGCTGCCCTGATGAAGAAGTCGGACGTGCAGGGAAAGATGCTGGCCATGCAAATGGCTGGGCTTGTCGACGTCCAAGAAGTGCCCAAGGACAACAGCAGACTGGCCAACCGAACCATATTCTTCTGGTTCTTTGACGGCGAGCGAACGCAGGCACAACTATTGGATGATGTATACAAGGCAATGCTGAGATGTCTGCAGACACTTGATGTAGAACGGCACAAGGAGCGCAACATTCTTACATTTGTGGAGAGAAAGGATGTCAAGGGCAAGGAACAGGAGGTCATGACCACGGAGCACTACAACAGGTACAACCAGCATCTGGAAGGACAGCAGAGACTGTTGGGCCAACTGTTACGACTAGACGACATGGTGGCCATCTTCCGAGACTACTGAAAACATGGGGGGGGGGGGTAGAAACCGGGTACGTGGTTGCATGTGGGATGCATCGAACAGTTTGGGTTCAAAGAATCGTATTGGATGATGTACTGTGTATATGTACATACATATGTATGTATGCACGCGGCGCGTCTCTGCCATGTCGAGTTCTTGGAGCCGGTTTGTAGTTGATCAACTCACTGCCCTAGATGCCCGGCAGGTTTCTGGGATATATTAGGTACCATATCATATGACTGTAGCTTGCGGATGTACGAGAAGGCGCAGGAATTGATTTGACCTGGGCAGCGTGGCGCCCAAGCGCATTCCATGGCAGAATGCATACGACGGCCGCTATCGACATCTAACGCCATTGCGCATCTCCCACACCACGTCATTGAATCCGTTACCCGTATATCGGCCTGCTGTGACATGGAATACCGACATTACGACGTCGGCTACTTCGATGCCGGATTCCATGTAGGGTAGTTGCGCACGCGGGGGACAGTGTTCAGAGTACAGACCATGTACTGTGCGTACTTACTTACCTAAAGTACCTACTTAGGTAGGTAGGTAAGTAAGAAGTAAGTAGGTACTCAAGATAGGTACCTACCTAGGTAGGTAGGCAGGTAAGTATCTAAGTACCCTGCTTTGTACCTAGATAATAGAGAGAAAAAGGAAGGAGCCATGTGGCAGACAACGGGGTTGCATGCCGCCTGGCCATCATTGGGCTGATGTGATAATGCAACTGTTGTATCGTGCTGGAGTAAACGAACCCCCAAGTCGGCCTCCTGCTGCCTTTTGCCTTGCTGGGAACAAATCGGCAAAACCAACACTGCCGTCTGGTGTGGCTGGACCCATCCACCCACCCACCACCCAATCGCCGCACGCGCTTCCGATCTCGGGAACCACCAGAGCTCAGGCACCCCTACGCCATTCGAAAATTTACTTTTTACCCTCCAGACATATTATGCGGTCCCGTTACCAGCTGAATTTGTCCCCATAGCACCTTTTTTTTTTTTTTTTTTTTTTTTTTTTTTTTTTTTTGCGCCTCGGCCCCTCGTCCGCTTCTTCTGTCCTTTCCTGTCCTGGACTTTTGCCAACACCCGACATTGGTCTGCGGGAGGCTTTGCAATACCTCTATTTCGCAATTCTCACATAGAGTCCTCCCACGATGTCGCCGCCGGTAGGAAATTCGGGCCGGGAGAAGGAGTCCAATGTGGCCAGAATCCTGGGCTCAGGTATACTTTGATCTTGACGAGGGCGCACGCTGGATAGTCTGTTCGCGGGTGCTAACTGTTGTGATAGGATCTGCGGGTATCGCTGAGCTGGCAATCTTCCATCCTGTCAGTACTTTCTGAGAATTAAAACAAAAAAGAAGAAGAAGAAGCAGAATGAAAAAAAAAAAATAAAAGAATAAAAGACAAAATAAGAAGGAAGAAAAGAGAAGAGAGAAGAAGGAAAGAAAAAGGAAAAAAAAAAAAGAGAACAGGGGAAAAAGAAAAGAAAATATGGACAAAAAATACGAATGACCGCGGGCTACTAAATGGAATCTGACTTTTTGGTTTGTAGGTCGACACGATCGCCAAGCGATTGATGAGCAATCAGTCTCGAGTAGGAGCATCCAATCCCTTCTGCATGACAGCTGCCACACCGCGTGGATCGCATTGGATATGGAATGGGCGAGCTAACCACGCCAATTTTTTCCCGTCGCGAATAGGTTACCAGTGTTGCCCAATATAACCAGATTATCTTCAAGGAAAAGGCCAGTGCGCCTCTGGGTCGCAAGTTTATCTCGCTATTCCCTGGTCTCGGCTACGCTGCTGGTTACAAAGTCCTCCAGAGAATATACAAATATGGCGGCCAACCCGTCGCACGAGACTATTTAGCCAAGCATTACGGCAAGGACTTTGAACAGGCATTCGGCAAGAAGACCGGCAAGGCCATCATGCACTCCACTGCTGGAAGGTGCGTACCACTTGCATGCATTTTTCTTTTGGAACCCTGATAGACGGTCTTCTTGCTTTCCTGAGCCGTTGATTGACATTCTCGCCGCCGTGCAGTCTCATCGGCATTGGAGAAATCGTTCTACTACCCCTCGACGTCCTCAAAATCAAGCGGCAGACAAATCCCGAGGCCTTCAAGGGCCGTGGTGTCCTCAAGATTGTTCGCGACGAAGGTTTCGGTCTGTATCGAGGCTGGGGCTGGACAGCAGCCCGTAACGCTCCCGGTTCTTTCGCGGTACGTGCCCGGGAAATGGAAAACCCGCAGTTGGACTCGTTTGTGCAAGTAGGCTAATGGTGACGTGTTTTGGTTTTCTTGCAGCTTTTTGGAGGTTCGGCTTTCGCCAAGGAGTACATCTTCCAGCTTCAGGACTACAACAAGGCGACATGGTTCCAGAATTTCGTTGCCTCCATCGCTGGCGCATCTGCCTCTTTGGTAGTCTCTGCCCCGCTCGATGTGATCAAGACGCGAATTCAGAACCGAAACTTTGATAACCCCGAGAGTGGCTTCCGCATCCTGACCAACATGGCTCGCCAGGAAGGCTTCTCTGGTTTCTTCAAGGGTTTGGTTCCCAAGGTAAGAAGATGAAGATGGCAATGCCCCCAATCGCCGGGCGCATAACGCACGCTGAACCAATGATATGCTGACATGTTTTGTAGTTGCTCATGACTGGTCCCAAGCTTGTCTTCTCTTTCTGGCTTGCTCAAACTTTGATCCCCGCATTTGACGCCGTCATGTCCAAATAGAAAGCGGATTAGGATGGCTTTCTTTGTATTATCAATTGCCAAGTTGAGAATACCCCTTTTGTTGTTTTCTTTTCGTCTCGGACCATTCATGTTGGAAAATGATGGCCCGGGGGCTTGTAACTATAATACAGATAGGAGGAGGAAGGCTGGTGGATGGATTGGGAACGCATCTGCGTTGGGTTGTTTTTGGAAGAATAAATGTCGCGGGCGCGTGGCCGTCTTGCGCAAGGGTGTCGCGAACGGCAGAAAAGGAGGTGCGGCGGAAGGACGCACATGTTATGCTTCAATCATAGAGGCGCTCTACTCTAGGGGAAACGGATGACGATGACGCTATCTTGTCGAGAATTCATCCCGACGTGGGCATGACCATGACGATGACCATTGACGAGGCCCCCCCACTCGTTTCATGTTGCGATGGGAACATTGCGTGTGCGGCGTGTGCGGCGTGTGCGGCGTGTGCAAAGTGCGTGGCACGTGCCAACACTGAACAGACACCATGTTCTCAATAACAGCAGGGGCGGGCAATAACATGACGATCAGGGCGCGGGCGGGACCCGCACTCTCGCGTCGTTGCCCCGCGCAACGCATGACGCTGCGCCGCCCAAAACAAGTCCCATCTTGCAGCCCAATGGGGAGAGCCGTCTTCTGGCTCTTGCCAGCCCGTCAACAGACAGTGAGTGACAGGCCAGATCAACAAGGTCTTGCCGGCAGAAAATCATTCGCCTGCGCTTCTCTTTTCGAGCTATTTCCATTTTCCCCCATCCTTCCAAGGAGAAAAAAAAATTAATACTCCATATACCCGCTCCGCACATGACGAAACGACCCTGACTGATCCTGACCAGTGTTTGCTCTGTGGAGATACAAACAGTCTGTTGCATGATACTACTTGTGTATTACCGGCAGTGCATCTAGACATTGCTGCTGTCAACTGCAATTTTTTTCCCCCTTCGCTCCTTTTTTTCTTCCCTCCCGCTTCTTTTTTCCATACCGTGTCACACACAAGTGCGAGGCGGCCTGGCGGGTGGTCCGCATTCCTCGCCTTCACAACTCTCCATTCCTCATCACACCTACGATACAAACTCGATAGGAAAAGAACCCACGGGTCTGAAAATCATGACCATGCCCACATCCGACTGGGATGCGGTGACGCCTACTAAAGACGGCGAAAGATACGTGAAACATCAACATTCTGCGTCCTCGGACCAGTGTTCTCGAGCTCTCATTCCCATGTAAGCACGACCTTGTCGAAGATCCCTCTTTGCTCGCCGTTTGCCGTTCTTCTCTCCTTGCCGCTTCGTCGTTTCTTTCAGATTCCCTGCCCTTCTGGTCCTCCCGCCCCCCTTGGATCTTTGAACTGACGGCCAAGCAGGTGGGATAGTTCGGATCCAGAACGAGCTCCGCCGCCGCTGCCGTTGAATCCAAACCCTCAGTCGCCCGGCTTCACTTCGCGACCTGGTACGTCGAGCGCCATCCAGTCTGCCCATGCTGCCTTGAAAGAGCGGACACGAGAAAACGGCGCCGTGGCCAGGCGCGTAGGAGACTCTCCAGAGCGGGCTCTCGTCAAAGGTGGCGGCCATCGTCGAATGCAGTCTCTGCAGCCTAGCTCTGTGCGAGACTTGAGTTTGATGATCGAGGGGAGCTGGAGCAAACCCGATCCCCGACCAACGACACCTACTATGCCGCGGGAACTGCCGCCGGAGCCGAGGCACGAATACATGGACTCTGAGAACTCGACGCCCGTTCCCGGGATGAGCCTGACACCTATTTTGAGACCGAGCGCTCGCCGACCTCATCAGAGCATACTGGGTGAGAACACACCGCCCCAGAGCTCGACCATGCTCGCCTTGCAATCCATGGGCGGCAAATCTCCCTTGCGAGAGGCTGAGCCCGCTCTGTCCAACATCACCAATGGCTCAACTCCCAAAGTACCTTGCTCCTCGGAGCATGTTGCTGCACAGCTCATCACCCTGACCAACATTGCCACGTCCCTGCAGAAGGAAATGGCGGCCCTCACGCGCCGAAGTCGAGACAATGCTACTGACCTGCTGAGCTTGAAGGAGGCGACAAAGAGCAGAGACGAGGATGTGCGAAAGAGTCTGCGAGAACTTGTTGGCAACATTCACGAAACCTCGAGCAGAATCGCGTCCTTCAACGGTCCTTACCTCGACAACAAGCCGTACGGCTCTCCGCAATCCCAGGCCCGTCAATTCCCGCCGCCCAGGATTCCTTCTCCAAAGAGTTTTGCCGACTCAATTGACGGCGCCTCCATCAGCACCCCGTCGTTATCCGGAATGGACACGTCCGCATCACTGCTGCTGCTGGAGAAGATTTGGAACGCGCTGGGCACCAAAGATGGCCAGGATTCTCTTGTAGGTCTCCTGAATGAGCTTTCGCACAAGCTGTCGGGAATGGCAACCTCGTCCAAGGTCGACGAGTTGGCAGACTACATTCGGTCCCAATCCGAGAACGCCGTCATTCTCGGAAACGCCAGCAGGGAACGGCGCACGAGCGAGCAAGACATGAAGCTGCACAAACCAGCGACCAGCAAGGTCATTCAACTCGTGGAGAGGCTTCCTTACGGTGCCGACGGGCGGCGATCCTCTGCGCCGTCAGTCCGTGGCGCCGATCTCGTGAGCGACGACCTCATGAAGATCATCCGCTCTGTCAAAGACAGCGTCGCTCAAGGCGGAGGCTTGACAGCAGAAGTAAAGGCCCTTGTTCGCGAACTGAGAGGCGAGGTCCTCGGCATGGGACGAGAGCTGGGCAAGAGGCTGGAAACCGTAACCGTGGGAGTCGTCAAGGGCATCGAAGAGTCCGAGCCACCCAGCAAGGATGAAGTCTCGAGAGTCATCGACGAAGGCCTTGAGCAAATGAAGGAGCAGTTGAACAATGTTCTGAGGGAGCATCGACGCCAGTCTGCCCAGTCGCAGTCGTCTCAAAAGACCATTGTCGATTACCAGGAAATCTACAACGCCATGCGTGCTGCGCTGCGGGACAACGAGGCTTCTCAGGACAACATGCCCGATTTGAGCCGGGATGACGTGATTGAAGCCGTCCGAGACGCCTGGGAGAACTACAAGCCGGAGATTGAGGTGCAGCAGCTGGGTCTGGAGAGGGACGAAGTCCTGGCCTGTCTCAAGCAGGGCCTGCAAGAATATGCCCCTCGCGACGAACGACCGGAAGCTGCGACGCGCGAAGAGGTGTTTGCGGCTGTGATGGAAGGGCTGAAGCATTTCACGCCCCCCAAGGTTGACACGCCCGCGTCGCTGTCACGAGACGAAATCATCGACGCCGTTCGCGATTGTCTCGAAGAGTTTGAATTCCCCGTGGCAGCCTCGGCTCTCGGAAACGACTTGTCACACGATGACGTGGTTCATGCTGTCCGCGAAGGCCTTGGCGAACTGGATCTGCCTCGCAATGACGCTCTCGTGGCCGCGCCCAACAATGACGAGATTGTCACTCGCCTGCAAGATATCATGGAGTACATGAAGCTCGAGTTCAGGGCCGTCTCGGAAGAGGCCAAGGAGAACGCGGCCGCCCAGGGACGCGACACGGACCAAGTCCTGGATGCCACGAAAGATGGACTCGAGAACCTGCGAATGGCAATAGAAGGCTACGTCGACCGGGTCGCCGACCCGGCCGACCACGACGAGTTCTTGGAGGACCTCTCTCGTACCATGGATGAATTCAAGGACGAAGTGTTCAAGATGCTGTCCCAAGCCAATGACGACTCACGCGAGCATCTGCACACCGAGATTGAGGGCCTGCGCGAGATTGTGAACTCGTCCATGGTACCTGCCGCGCCGCCGGCTGCTCCGGATGCCAGCAGCCAGGAGATACTCGACGCGATTCACAACGGGCTGACTAGTCTGCGGCAAGAGATTCTGCGGCCGCGTCCCGAGACGAGTGAAATTCTCGACGCCATACATGATGGCTTGAACGACATCAGTGCTGGCCTCGACAGGATGACCAACAAGCCGGTTGATTTGACTGCCAACGATGAGATTCTAGACGCCATCAAAACCGGCCTGGAATCGGTGAGGTCTGAGATGGAAAGCATTCGGGATAACAACAACAACAGCAACAACGAAACAGCCATGACTGCCGTGAGCACTGTCGACGATGAAGACCTTGACCGCGCCATGGTTCCTGCCGACATGGTGAAGCAGGAGGATATCAGGAATCTCGAGGTCCTCATCTCCCAACTTCAGGTCAAGATTGAGGCCATGACGCCCGAGGCCGAACCCATGGTGAAGCAGGAGGATATCAGGAATCTCGAGGTCCTCATCTCCCAACTTCACGTCAAGATTGAGGACATGACGCCCGAGGCCGAACCCGAGAGCATCCATCGAGAGGACCTCACTCGCTTGGAAGACTTGCTGCGCAGCGTGCAAGAAGGAGTCGAGGAGGTGCGATCACGGGAACCGGTTGTTGTCGCCGCCGCCGCCGCCGCCGCCGCCGCCGCCGAGCCAACAGGAGATTCAGGAGATGCCGCCGAGGCCGCGCCCAACAATGACGCAGCTACAAAGGACGACGTACTGGCCATCGAAACCATTTTGCGTAACACCAAAGCCAGCCTGGACGATCTCATCGAAGGCGAGCAGGCAGTCCGCAAAGAGCATATTGATGCCGTCGAGGCACTCGTTCTCGAATCCCGCGAAACGATGAGCTCTATGACGGAGCAGCTCAACACCGTTTCCCACAAGGAGGACCTGTTGGGACTGGAGACGCTCATCACCCAACTCAGTCTCACCCTGGAAGAAATGAAGGAGAAGAGCGAGCTGGCAGCATCTGCTGAAAAGGAAGAGACGGCCACAAAAGCCGGCGTCGAGGCAGTGGAAGCCGTCGCGCTGGAAATCAAGACAGCTCTGGACGGTCTGGCCAGTACGGACTTTGCATCCTTCTCCAACAAGGAAGACGTGACCAGCCTCGCGACTGCCGTCAAGGAGGCCAAGGAACAGATTGACGCCCTCGGCGAGTCCAACGTCAAGGCCATGGACGATCGCCAGGCCGAGATTGTCGGTGTGGCCGACCGCGTGACCGAGGTCAAGACGTTCTTGGAAGAGTTCCAGGAGGCCGTCAAGACCAAGCTGGAAGAGGGCTCGTCCGGAGTTGATGGCCTGAGCAAGTTGTTTGAGGGCATGAGCGAGAAGATTGACAAGAACGAGAATGTCGGCGCAGACGTCAAGGAGATGTTTGAGGCGATGAAGACACAGTTTGAGGAGAACAAGGAGGTCGTGGCCGGCGCCCGGTTGGAATCCAACGAGAAGCTGAAGGAGGCGGCCGACACGATTGGCACCAAGATTGACGACAAGATGGCGGAGCTCGTGGCCAAGTACGACGAGTTCAAGGCCGCCATGGAGCAAAAGTCGGACGCCAGCGAGGCGCGCGGCATCGAGACCGAGGCCGCGGTGGCCAACACCAAGGTCATCGCCGAGGACCTGAAGCTTCTGGTCGACACCCTCGGTTCCACCGTCACGGATTCCCTCGAGAAGATGGAGGAAGCCTCCAAGACGGTCTTCTCAAAGGTGGAGGAACTCGCCACGCGCAGCGAAGAAGACTCGGCAGAAGCCAAGGCCGAGCACGAACAGACGCTCGAGCACATCCAACAGGCCGTCACGGCCGTCGAGGGCCTGCAGGGCGACATGAAGGAGATTCAACCCCAGATCCTCGAGGCGGTCAAGGATATCCTCCTGCTCGTGGGCGAGCACTTTGAACACGCCAAGTCGTCGAGCACCGACATCTGCGACAAGATTGCCGAGGTCAAGCCGTTTGACGTGGCCATGCTGCCCACGCCGGAAAAGTACGACGACTCGGGGATCAAGGAGAAGCTGGACCTGCTGGTCGAGTCGAAATACGATGACTCGGAGGTCAAGGAGAAGCTGGATCTGCTGATCGAGTCAAAGTATGACGACTCGGAGGTCAAGGAGAAGTTGGACCTGCTGGTCGAGTCGAAATATGACGACACCTCGGTACAGGAAAAGCTGGACAAGCTCGTCGACCACAGCGCCGCGTCGGCGCCTCAGGTCTCGTCACAGCTCGAAATACTGGACAAGGTCCACCAGGCCGTTGTCAAGACCGCGGCCGAGATCTCCCAGTTCCTCTCCAAGCAGAGACAACGCATCGAGGATGAGCACGAGGACCGGGAAAAGACGCTGCGGGAGACGAACCTCGAACTGGAGCGCAAGCTGGCCGAACGGGAACACGTGGAGGCCTTGCTCCTCAGCCTCAGGGACGAAGAGGAGAGGGTGCGCGGCAGTGTGCTGAGACTGCGGACCGAACACGAAAGCCTGGTCAGGCAAAAGACTCGCCTGGCGGGGGACGTGGGATCACTCGAAACGGCTCTGCGCCTGCGCAAGGAGGAGTTGTCGTACATGGAGCATCGTGCCGAGAGCCTGGAGCGGCGCATCGTGGAAGGAGTCATGGACCACTCGCGCGTTCTCCTGATGGCCAAGAGCAACAAGAGCGGCCGTGACGAGATGAACCGCAAGCGCGTCAAGAAACCCACGGCGGCGGCGGCGGAGGCGGACGGCGGGGAGACGACGCCGAGGGCGACGACACCCACGAGGACGAGCAGTGCCAGTCGCAAGCGGCCGGCGGTCAGCAGCGCGGCTCTCTCGGCCAGGAGAAACCTGGCCCTCGCCGCGGCGCACGGCGGAGCGGCCCGACGCATCGTGTCCCTGAGCCAGATGAACAGCAGCCCGACGTCTGCGTCTGTCAAGCGCAGCCAGAGCGTGCGAACGGCGGCCGGCCATCACGCCATGCGACAGGGCAGCTGGGCCGGTGGTCTCGGAAAGGGGACGCTCGGCGGCGGCGGCGGAGAGGAGGACAAGGAGAACCGCGGCATCGGGGACACGGGCACCGTGGAAGAGGTGGACGAGCCCGACAGCGTTGCGCCCTCGCTGGCCGCCGCCTCGAGCACCATGACGGACTATACAGCCGAGGACGGCTCCGACCTCGGGTCCGTCGTGGACTCGGAGGGCCCCGAGGGCCGCGAGGACGAGGGCAGCGAGACGGACACGCTGCGACGCAGCAGTGCCGGCACGACTGTCATTTCCACCAGCCAATACACCGAGTCTACCGAGTCGGAGGCGGGATACAGCGAGTACGACGACATGAGCAGTGAGTATACGCAGAGCGCGGTGGACATGAGTGCCATTGACGAGACGGGCATGGTCGTGTACGGAAGCTAGAGGTTGACGAGTCACGACGACGAACTGTCTACACGATGAGGTACGGTGGGGAGGTGTGTGTGTGTGTGTGTGGGATCGACAGGGCGTTGCCAGGGTCGAGCTTGGTTTTTTTTCTGGTTTCTGGTTTCTGGTTTTTGTTTCATTCTTTCCCACTGCTTCCTGTCTTTGATTTCTTCTCCTTGTTTTTCCCTGTGCGGGTCATTGTCCCCTTGTCGTCTCCATACGGATCACAGACGACATGGACGGGGAGATGGTGCTTTGATGAGCGTTTTGTCTTTGAGGCGTGTTTTCTGGGGAGATGAGAATGGGAATGGGAATCTACATGGGACATGGGACATGGATGATCACGGATGGGTTATGGATGGAATGAGATGAGACGGTGATGGTGGGACGGTGATGGAAACGAACATAGGACGGTGATGATGGCAATGAGATGCTGATGGACATGAAATTCGGGGATGAAATGGAGCAGCGGTAATGAAATGGAAATAAGGCGGTAATAAAATGGAAATAAGACGGGTAATGAAATGGCAATGAGATGCTGTAGACATGAATGAGACGGTAATGGAAATGAATAATGATTCGTCTGAGCTTGGAGGAGCTTGTGGTGCAGTGTCTGAAATGTCACGACGAGCTTCTTTTCCGCACATCTATACGAGGCCAGTACATGCAACAATGTTTCTGGTCAAGCTGAAAGTATTGCGACCCAACTGAGCCGGTCCATGCGGTCTACGCAGTCCGCGCGTCGGTGCGATTGAATTCTGGTGTCTGGGGTGCGTGATGGCACAAGCATCATCAAGGGAGGATGATTATGGGCGTGGAATTGGAGGTTGGACTTTTTGCAGTATCGTGGGGTGTCGTTGGCGTGGCGTCGTGGCTACCGTTTACGTGATGGGGACCGGGGGCCATTCCGACACTCTGTGTACTTGCGCCCGGGCCTAGATTATTCCGCGCCGTCCGCAGCTGCACGGCCACTGACGCGCTCACGCGACGACAACCCCCCAAAAGACAAGCCGAGCAGTCCCAACCCGCTTGATAGGTCCCGTCGAGCAAGCATGGACAAGAACATCCTGTCCCAGCCCGAGCTGTCGCCGCTGGAGCACCAGGTCCTCGAGGAGTACGAGCGGCTGGCGGGCAACATGAACAAGGTACGGCGTCGGACCACACGCAGCCAAGTTGGAGAGACGGTCGTAGCGGCTGACTTGGACGAAAAAGCTGGCGGGGCGACTGGACGAGATGGCCGCGCGGTCGTCGCTCGAGGTTGGGGACGGGCTGCGCGGGTTGGAGAGGAAGACGAGCTTGGCGTTTACGCTGCTCAAGACGAGTGTTTATAGCATTGTTTTGCAGCAGGAATACGAGGGGGGCGGGGGAGGGGAGGCGGGCGGGAGTGAGGGCGATGGCACCTGGGCGAGGGATGGGGAGGAGGAGGGCAGGTGATGGATGGACTTTTGCGAGACGAGCGTCATGACGCCGAGTCATTTATGCTACACGACCTTGTAGGCACGCTGGGCGGACAAATAGGGTCGTAAAAAGCAAAAAGCACGGAGGGATGTCGGAGGGGAATAGGTCTCTTTCGCCCTGGGAAGAACTATATTTTTTTTTAAAAAAAAAAAAAACATGTACAATAGTATACATACAAGACGCCAGATATGCAATCCATCAGGCTCCTCCTTCAAACAGCGCAGTAGTGCTGCCATTCGTTCATCTAGTACACAGCCCCTCCGTAGTAGACCTTTCTCACATCCACCATCTTCTTGCCCCGTCCAATGGCAATCTCCTCCGGGTCAAGCTGGTTCATCAGCGCCTCGTACGCTGCCTTGACCGAGTTCATGGGGTTCTTGGACCGGGGCATGCGTGCGTGGATGTCGTGGATGCCCGAGGCGCGGCACATCTCAAAGATGCGGTGCGGGCAGCGGAGACCAAAACCTGGTTGAGACTCCGGGGGTTAGTGGTGAAATGTTCCATGCATCGTGAAAAGGAGCGGGCAACCTTACCGGGTGGGCGGGCAAAGAGCTCCACGACCGTCCCGGAGACCTTGGCCTTGGAGTTCCCGTAGATGGTTCGGTTCTCGTATCGTCGAATGGGCTTCATGTTGCGAATGGCCAGCAACTGGGCTGTTTCGGCTGCCAGTCCTGCCTCGGTCGACTTGGCAATCCCGAGACCCAGGCGGCCGTTGCCGTTGCCCGCAATGGCCACCACAGACGTGCTGCGTACTTTGCCCAGACGGGTCTGGTTGGAGACCCATCGCGTCACGAGCACTTTGCGGTAGATGGACTGGATTTCCTTGAGCGTCAGGCCCGTCAGCCGCTTGATTTCCTGGTAGTGTCCGCCGTCGTCTTGGCCGCCATCCTCTGGGTCCGCGGCCGACTTGTACAGGCCCTCGACTCCGGGCACTTTGCCCAGCTCGGCCGCTTCGGCAGAGTAGGCGCGGCTGATGCCCGCCGGTCCGTCTGCCAGGATCTCCAGGTTACTGGGCTCAACCTCACTCTCGTCCGTCATCGACGACAGCCTATCGAGCTCCCGTTTCCACTCTGCATCCAAGTCCTCGTCCAGCTTCGTGGCTTGCGCCAGCGTCATGAAGTCGGCCTCGTCCTCGGACGCATTCGCATTCGCATTCGCATTCGCATTCACATTCGCATCCGCACCCGCACCCGCATCCGCACCCGCATCCGCACCCGCATCCGCAACCGCATCCGCACCCGCAATCGCCCCGGATTCTCCTGCTGCGACGACTGCCTCTTCCGCACCCCCTCCCACCACGAGATACTTCTTTAGCAGCTCGGGGTCGTTTTCAATGTCCTTGAGCTCCTCCTCCGTCAGGTCTATCAAATCCGCACCATTGCTTTCCCTGACTCGTCGCAGAGCGCGGACCATGGCCCTCGTGAGCTGATGAGTCGTCTTCTTATCCGTTAGTTGTGACATGGTCGACCCAAACTTGTCCACCCACTCGTTGTGGTTGAGCCACTCGGGCTCTTGCGGCGTCACGTCGACCTTGGGCTTGACATCGTATCGCGGGTCAAGAACGGTGTAATCATCAATGTAGTTTGGCCGGTACGGGTCGTCGCGCAGCCGACCCTGCATAATCATGTCGTCTGGATCGATGGCGTCTTCTCCAGCACGCAGCGCTTCCAGCTGCTCGGGGGTATATTTCTGCTTGAGCAGCTCGAGTTCCTCCTTGGTGTAGTCGGGAAACTTTTCCTGCCGGTACTTGCTGAGCACGGACGGGTCCAGCAGTCCCATCTCGGCGGCCGTGACGTTCCTGAACCGCGATCGCCGTTTCGAACGCGGTGCTGAGCTGTGAAATTGCCGACATGGCACGGCCACGGTTTGCGAGGATGCTGCGGCTCGGGCTCGGGATCGTGAAGTCGAGGCAATGCACCGGCCAAGGAGGCTTTGTGCCGGACGTACGACGCTCATGGCCTTGGTGCCTGCCTGCCTACCTGCCTGCCTACCTGCCTATCTGGTGGGGATTGGTGAGCACGGCAAAAGGACCCAGATACCAAGGTACGCAAATGTCGACGATGGAGTGTGTGCGCTCTGAAGCAGAGCTCGAGATTTTCCCTCGCCAGGGACAATTCTCCAATTGAAGTTTTGACTAATCGGGACTAGTGTCGAGGTGGCGCCTCGGGACTTTTGACTGGCACAGGTAGCATCACGTGAAACGACACGTGACTATATACAGGTCGACGCCCTGTCGCCTTGACGCTGAACTCTCTCTCTATGGAATCGGATTGGATTGCATCGTGCATGATCGCAATGTAACATTACGACCAAATACCAGCTCAGCAACCTCGTGGATGCCACATTGAATCGACAATCTGCCGGCCGTATGCCTACAGAAAGCCAGAAGCCAGAAGCCATTCAACGAGATGCCACCGCTGCACTTTTTGAAACGGCCGTCTCAGGATCGCCTCGGGTGCTTGGACCTCTCCCAAGGGGCCATGGCGATTTGCAACGACAACGACCACCATGCCCCATGACCATCCCATCCCATTCCCATCCAAACCCAGACGCATTTTTGTCCTGTCCTTCTTTCTCTTCTTGCCTCACCCATGTTGGTCTTCCGTCTCGCTGTACATACACAACTTCCCCAAAACCCCGGCATTTCATTCCCTCTCTGGCTCGTCCAATCCGGCATTCCTATTCGTGCATCGCCAGTAATCAACCACCTTAGTCCCGAATCCTCTTCGCCTTTTTCTCTTTTCTCTGGGCAAAGCCTCATATAGTCCAAGAGGTACAATCGGCTCTTATCCTCGAAATCATCCATCCTTGCATAGCCCCCCTCTCGTATCATATCTGACCACCGCGGTGCTCGCAAAACCACCTCTTTTCACCTCACGAGAAGAATTGCCAATAACTATAATAATATTAATAACATTCATACCGAAAAAAAAAATAAAAGAGAGAGGAAAAGAAGCACACCGTCGCAAAATGAACAACTTTGCCTGGATGAGGAAAATCGGCGCAACCAACGAGGCTGTCGCCGTTCTGAACGACCAACCGAACCTTTTTGTCAATTTTTTGCTCGTTCTGGCTGGCCTCGGAGGACAGTGCCTGCTCATTTGGTATATTCATTTTGCCACCTTGAAGCCTGAGCAGGCCAGGAGGAAGAATGACGGCAAAAAGTCTGCTGTGAATACTGCCAAGGCGGGCCCTCGGCGGAAATAGAAAGCCATTGCTTTGGTGCCACTATGAGTTGTTCAAGGTTCTTCAGCAGGTTGAGCTTGCATTTTGGGGAGAGAACAACCGTTCATCTCTTTCACACATGCATACATGTGTATATTACTCCTTTGCCCCCCTAATTCTCCCCCTTTTGGGCTTTCCATTCTCACCGCTGGCGGCGCGGATATTAACTTCGCTTGAGGCCATTTCATAAAGATGGGTGCCTTGTTTGGGTCCTCCGCATTGATCAGCTTTATTTTCATCTTTTGTGCATCTTTATCTTCTGGTTGCTGACAGACGGCAATATACTTTGTAAACTTCTCGAATATTTATCGTCTGTACCTTATTTTCCTCGCTATATACTATACGTATGCTTCTTCCAAATAATACAGATTTTCTCTGCAATCTCTTAGATGAACTTAGTCTGATCTAGTTTGTGGTCGAAAGTCGGGATCTTGTTCGTGTTTTTAGATCAGACGCTTCCGCTGTCAGTATCTTCCAGATTTTAAGCTCAATTCCCGCGCAGATATGGCTTGATTGATCTCTCGTCCGCAAACTACCCTGGCCTTGGATCATTGTACCAAGAAGTTCCACTTTCTTGCGCAGAGTAGGAGACTCGGCATTGCTCATACGGGCAAGAGACGTTGAAATGGGAGAGATAAATTCTCGTTTCGCAGATACGTTCTACAACGAAAATTAGCTTGACCTAGATCCCGGGATCTAGGAGATGTATTACTTTGAGATATGGCACGTCAAAGACTCCGGGAGCCATCTGCGACAATGGTGCAGATGCCATGTTTGGCGTCAACACCACAGTCTTGCAACAGGGTCTGGCCCCCAAAAACACACAGTCTAGCCACGTCGAGAGCAAAACTCTTACGTGTGGAGAGCAAGCAGCATCTGTACGTATGTCTTCCGTCTTTCCTCTTTTCTTCGGTACGCTCGAAGGCGGGTAAGTCTCGAAATTTGTTTTCAGTTTTCCCAGAAAGTCGTCCACAGCGTTACGATCAGCATATGCAAGGCTCTTGTACTCTTCATTCTCATCACCTGACCATGTAATTCGTGCCGTCTTTTCGTCATTGCAAAGTTTGATTTTCTTGCCATGAGACCGCCGCTGGGCTCCTTCACTGTCCAAGGTGGCAATCGTTCGCCGTTGGCTTGTGAGCACGTCAATCGAGTATAGGACTGATCGAAAACAGGCCACCGGTGCGGTGTCAGGTGGTGCCAACGCAGACGATAGGTCAGGGTGCTGGATGGAGTATGTGACTCGGTTCGTGCGCTCACCGCGAGGCTCCGTGACGGGAACAAGTCCGAGTTCCAAGCGTTTCCAGATCTGTGATTTCGTCCTTCGTTAGGCTTGGCCGATGCAGCATTGAGACGCCGGGTTCATCCTACATCGCACCTCATTATCACCGTCTCGAGGTGATGTAGCGTCTCGGCATCAGAAATTGGTATCCCATTGATGAAAAAATCAACGACAAAATGGCATAGACCTTTTTTCGCAATCCACACCTTAGCTTTTCCAGCAACCTGCTCAAGTTCTAGTGCCGTTTCAATAATCCCGCAGCTGCCAGGTAAGCGAATGTCCAGTTCCCCTTTTGAGGTTAAAATTGTATCGTCCGATTTACTTTTGATGCTCAAGGTCGGTAAAGAGATCGACGACATGTTCATGGTCATGTTATCACCTGTTGCGGGGAGAGCGAAATGCCTGAGCACCTAGAACCTGCTACCAACCTAGGTACGAGTCGAGTGGCGAGAGTAGGTAATCATGAAGTTGTACGGCGGAGCGTCTCCGTTTTCTGATGCACCAGAGAACGTGATGATATAGACCTGTTTGAAAATAGGTATACGACCAGCTGCATCTTGACAGAAGTACGCGACACAGAAAGGCCTACCAGACACCAGTTTAGGAAGGAACGACCAACGAGCCACAAATCCATGGCACGGACGAAAGTGTCGATAAACGATTCAGCATTTTGCCGACACACAATCTGACTGACGCTTAGAACAATCGTCGTGTATCACGCTTTTGTTTTTTGTTTTTTTCTTGTTTTTCCTTCTTTAAAAAAGAGGCGCGGAGAGAGAGAAAGGTTGGGAGATTCTAGCGACTGTTGCTCAGTTGCAGAGTAAAAGAAGACCATAGACGAACAGAAGCGTCTTTTTTTCTTGGCTATCTGAGAATAAACACACACACATGCAAGAAAAAAAAAGCCCCCTGTTTAGGCCTCCCTGACGTCCATATCAACATTAACAACATTTCAAGACGCTGAACTCCTCCTTCCGACTATGCTTCCGTGAACTCCTTTCCCATAGGCTTATATAGCAAACCACGGGAACTTCTTCTTGCTTGGCTCTATTGGTCCCAACGCACTGCTCTCCACTTGAACGCTGCGTTGATAGATTTCCTAAAAGAGAGAAAGACGAGGGATGGTCAGGAAACCATTTATATCTTCAAGACCCAGATGATTAAATCAACGTACCTCATCATTCATGGGCATGCAGCAACCCAGAATAATTTCTCTGGCAGTGTCATGCTTGGTCAGATTCGGGTAAGCCGTTCCTTGACTTTTCATAATAGGCAACAGGACCTCCCCCAGTACTTCAAATTTCTTCCAATTGATTCGATCGTCGTTGCAGCCGACAAAAGTCTTGCCACCTTCTTCCGCTGAAACCAAATCCCTTCTGTGCAAGGGAATGAACGGTATACGTGGCAGAGGCGAATTCTCCCAGGCTAATCTGTACGCGAAATAGCTCTTCTGCGTCCCCATCAAAATCACCAGTCTGGCGAACCGTTTTTGTACTTCAGCGGATACGAGAGCGCGCGTCTGTGCCAGTCGATGGATCGCAGTTCCATTAATTCCTGCAAGCACGGCCGCCAGACCGTTGTAGTTGTTTAGTTGGCGCAGCCTCAAGGCAATGTTCATGAACTTTTCCAAAATTTGGGCCCGGTGTTTGGCCTTGTCTCGCAAGAGTATCATATTCGCCACCCACTTAGCAATGTGATTAAAGTGATTGATCATGCGATTGACATTCTGTAAACTCCTGCACTTGTCCTTTTGTGTCATGGACAAGCTTACGTGACGGACAAAATCACGGATCCGAATGGAAGAGAACATAATCCAGTCAATTCGTGTGATCTCATCGGCGATTTCGTAATCGGAGATGTCCATAAAGGTGTGATATCGAGCTTTGTTCATCGGCAAATGATCCGAAGGCTCCAGCATCATCGCCTCTCTCTCATATTCTTCGGAAGAGTTGAAAGGAAATTGACTGCCTATTCGGCTGCCTCTGTCCATAGACGAGTAATCAGAGTCCCCAAGCAACGTATTCGACTCTCCATCGAGATGGAGACTATTGACGTCCGCCGAGAGCTCCTCCATCTCTGTGGACAGAGTATCCGTAATGTTTCTGTCCAAGAAATGATCAGAATGGGCCCACCCAGTGTCATCATCCTCAAAAACGTTCAGATGAAGATTGTGACGCATTTGTTGAGCGGCAAACATGGAGATTGGTTCTGTAGACAGCTGATGGATGAAATTTTCCAGTGTTCGCCTTGTGGTAGGTCTTGCAAAATCGCCGGGGTATAAGAAAAGCCACTTCGCAACGACTTCAATAATTCGAAATTGCGTTGCCGTTTTTATTAAGTAAAGTGCAGAATCGTCCGCTCGCACTCTCTCCAATCGCGCCAGGATTGCTGATAAAAGTTCGCCCGGGGCGGCGAATTTCCGATAGAGACAGAGGAAGATGCACGAAAAGTTGTTGTCTACTCTGGATAGTCGTGGACCGAGCAAACGATCTACTAGTTCTTCAAAGCCCACACCGGTGATTTTTGGCCTTTCGACTACAGCATCATCGCCACGCTGAAGAATGGGGATATCGTCCGGGCATCCGTGAGGCTCGTTCAAATCGGATTCATCGATGGCAAGAAAAGAATCAGTAGAGGGTCGTCTGTCGCTGCCAAGCCCTGTTCGAGAATAGAAAAGAATGAAAATAGTCGTGTCAGAAGCTGGATTGGGATTACGACCGACTTTAGAATTGACCAAGCTTTTTGAGCATACACACCTGATCGAGAACTTCTGAAGACTTGAGGTCGGTACGAGTCGCCTTGCTGTTGATTGGAAAAAGTCCGCTGGGCTGAGAAATCCGAGCTCGCCCGGCTGTGCCTGCTGTTCTGACTCAACGGTCGTCCGCTCTTGGCGTCTGGAACCTCGAGGTTAATGGCAGACTGTGCACGTCTTCTGTAACCGGCCTCACCACCACTTTCATCTAGAAAACATTGTCAACAAACAGTCCTGAAGCTGGGAGCCGATGCATTCGAAACACACCTCGTTTATGCAGAATGGCAGCGCGCACCACGCTGTGGAGACAGGCTCGAAAAGCGTCCAATTCTTGGGACGATATCTGGAATTGGCCAACACAAGACTTGAAAAAGTGATGCTTGGCTATCTCTTTGGCGTTCACGTCCCAGTCGTCTTCTGAGTGGTCGCATTTACAAGCACCAAGTACTGCGGGAAGTCCTGACTTGGTGAGAGACGCTGTCGTTTCAGTTAGATCAGCCATTCAGTGGGTGATTCTTGTCCAAATCAATTGCTGGCCTGCGATGCACTGTGGTTATAGTAATTTCGGGGTAAAACTGCTATACATACCAACCACCTGTGGAAGCTCACGGATAGAGTCCCTGGACATGACATCATAAAGAACCAGAGCAGCGTCAACCCGCGGAACAATTTCACCGTTGATCTGCTTCGGCCACTGGACTGGCTGAGAAGAATCGAGCTCAAAATGCTCCAGGTCCAGTTCGAGAAGTGTAACTACATGGGTGACATTGTCAACCACCATGCGAACGCTGGACGAGTATGTGGTGGGAGGATGAGCCAGGTTCAGAGCCCGCTGAACAAAAGACGACTTGCCCACGCCATCGGCGCCGATGATGGCAATGTTGTAGCTCTCCATAGTGAGGATGGGATACGACTGCAAAAGGAGAGACACAATGCTGGTCAGCCCATCGTCATTCCCAGACACTGACGTGAGTCCTTGTCCGCGCCGTGACCAGTGAATGATGACATTGACGTCTGGCATTTCCTCCACCATCCCTGCAGCCTCGTGGTGGAAGCTTGGGGGTCCTCAGGAGACCAGCAGGCCAGCCGAGAAAAACCTGGGTGGGGCAGCCATATGACGGCGGAGGACATTGGGCAAACTTACCCAGTTCTGCGGGAGGCCAGATGGTCAACGACTCTCGGCGGGGAGATGGCCAACGTTGCGTCTTTTTGTTTTCATTGCTATCGTTCTCTGGCGCGGCTAGAATACTGTCGTCCAACTGCTCGTGCCCGGCATCGGCATCGGCATCGGCATCTGAGTCGTTGGCAGGAAACAGTGCGCTGAAAGCAAGGTTCAACCACAACGGAGATGGCGGACAGAAGCGCAGTCAGTCCAGCCTGGTCTCGCTGGAGCTGCAAATGGCTGGTGATGGCGCCGCTGTTGCTGCCGGGCCTTAGTCTTCTCTGCCGTAGTCGAGATGGGAGTTGAGGCAACTAAAGCACGTTTGGCGGCGTCGCGGGGCTGCTTTCAGACGGCTTGCGACCCTTCTTCCCACTAGTGCCATGATTAGAGACTTTCGGCGTCTATAACCTCGGTCACAACCTATCGGCCAAAAGGTTCGGAAAATGGACGCATGGCGGCAATGAAACAAAGGCCAAAATGCGATGCAAAAAAATAAAAAAATAAAAAATAAAAAAAAAATAAAAAAAAATCCATAGGCAAGGCAGAAGGGCCGCGATCCATGAAAAGGGACAAACGCTGGGGCCTCGGAGACAATGACATGTGCAGCCTGGCTGGGAGGTCCTTGTTGGAGAAGAGGCCGTTCCGTTGAGGTTGGGTCAACCTCGAAACGAAGGCCGGTGGGCGCCGACAGCAATCAATTTGGAGGGCGCTGACCCGGCGATTATGGCCTGGGAATGGTGGAAGGAGCCACTTACCGGAAACCACCTCCTAGCCGGGACTATCAGTGGCAAATGGAGCGGAAAAAATGGAGGCGCGATATCCCTTATTTGGAGCTGGTCATCGTCCCGAGATTGTGTCTGGCAACAGTTTGAAGTGCCGCCTAGTGGTTCGCTCCCTGCAGCTTGTGGCGCGGGTAGGTAGCTGGCGATGTCTGGCAAAAAGCACATGTGACCAAGAAGAAGGGTTTTGGGCAATGTGACGGGCAACGAAATTTGGGGGGGAAAAAGGAAAAGAAAAAGAAAAGAAAAAAGCTAGCCTTACAGTCATACACTGTGAGACAGCAGGGAGAGAACAAACGAGACCGAGACCACCATGGACTGGCTGGCTAGTTGGACAAGCCAGACCCGGGAGCCAGAGTGAAATGGCGACGCGAGTGGACGAGTAGCCAACAGTCCAAACAATCAGAAGAAGAAGTCGGGGATCGCGAGGTCGCAAGCTGGAGAGTCGCGCAATTGTCCCGAATTGGCCGGAGACTATGCCGAGGGATTTGGATGTGCGTAAGGGCAGAGTCAGCACTCCGGCTCACGGACAGCTACACGCACATGTTGGTCCTGTGGCGGCTCTCCTCTCTTGCATTAACGGGCACAAGTCGCGACATGAAGCCTTGATTGCTTTTCCTCATGCATCGACCGGCACGTCAAAATGCACAGTGCACACTAGACGGCGTCAAAGACAGCCAGCCACATACCGCCCCGAGCTCCGGATGGCCTACTTGGGTTTTACTACCTAAAGTGGGTACTAGTAAGTACTTACCTACTTCCTACCTAAGTACCTACCTACCTAGGTACTTAAGTACCTACCTAGGTACTTACCTACCTCTTAGAGCACGCGGCGATGCTTGTTTCAGTCTTGCCCGGCGGCCAACATGGAAGCCCCATGAAAACCAGACGGAAAAGAGAGGTCGCGGCACTGTCTCTTCTCCTGTCCTTTCCTTTCTTTCCTTTCTTTTCCCAAAGCAAGTCCCGCCAATGTTCTGCTCTCCTTGCGTTTCGGCAGCCCGGACATTTCGGAATTGTCAACATGGTTGGTCCGGCTGTTGTTCCGCGATTCCGGCACAAACCCGTCGTTGCCAGCATGAAGCGCCTCGTCAGCTACTTACCGTTTCCCATGTATGCTTACGGTGCTCGAGGCAACCGAGCTGCATGAAGATGCCGTTCACTGCCCACACTGGCACACTGGGTCCCTCACATATGCCGGTCGAAACAAATCCAGCCATTTCGGGGCTTGGTTGCTGTCCGACGACGTGACCGACTTCAGTCAGGTACTAGGCACAAGACCACGGACACCGCGCGGCGCGGCGCGACCAGTGTCTCCTGAGATGGCTGGCTCTCTTACGCGACTCGCAGATGGAAAGCGTCAAGGTAGAAATACATACATGTGAACATGTACACATCTTGCTGCACTCATGTCCATGCTAATGTGACTGGGACCTGTACATAGTAGGTAGTACATACTGAGTATTGTAACTGCATGTGTATCGAGTCCTGCAGGTCACTCCTCGAAAAGACTCATCCATCATTTCATGCCGGAGCCGCAGCCCCTGATCGGCGAACCTGCTTTGTACGTGGATCTGGATTCCATGGAGTACTGTAACGGCTACCTACAGAGCACAAAAGTTACACTGTTATTGCGCACTACCCGCAGGACCTGTCCGTTTGCCCTTGGGTTTTTCGATAAAGCACGACGTGTCCCTGGCTGTGGACGACATGAGCTCTCAAGCGCCAAACTACTGACCGCTGAAACTGACCGGTAGCCATATCGGGTCAACCGTCGGGCATTTTGACTCGGAACAAGATCTGTGTAGCGAGGTGATCGAGGACTGGACTCGGTGGAGTATTACGGGGCACCCCTTTGGTTCCCGCATTGGCTCCGATAAAAGCTAGGTAATTTCCGAACCTTTTTACCCCAAAATTATGACAATGTTCGGGATTACCTGTACCTACTGTATCTACCCACTAAGATTGGGTCTGATACTGATATAAGGGTGTACTGGCCTCGTAAGCTCTAATTATTTGGTGCAGGTATCAAGGTACATTTATACTTGGGTACCTACTTCCTACTTACTTGAAGTACTTTCTAGAGACTGGGACAGGTACTTACTTACCACTTCTTAGTACCTACCTCTTAGTACTTAGGGTATGGAGGTAGATGCTTAGCTAGACATTAGTGACCGCCCTTTCCGCCTCGATAAGACACTCTGAGGAAAAAAGGCTTGGCGTCGTTTCCTCCCTTCCAGCTGTTCCCCCGCATGCACATCTCCTATGGGTCGACTTTTGAGTGATCCGATGTCAGGATTTTGAGAACTAGTGGCGCCCGGGATCTTGGCAGAGCAGCAACGGCAGACATACACAAATATCTAGGATGTGCATTGTACTTCATAAAGTAGGTAGATTAAGTAGGTACCTATCGAAGTAAGTAGGTATGTAAGTAGATACCTACTTAGGTAGGTCGGTAGGCACCTAGTATGTACATGACAGACTGATACAACAAAACAAGTACCTATCTACATTAAGTACTTCCTACTTACTTCAAGTACCCAAGTAGTAGGTACCTACCAAGTACCTAGGTGAGTAAGTACCTAAGTACCTAGGTATGCTTTCCTATGCCCATGGATAGCGGCAATCCCAACGATATACGAACCCCCTACTTGATGGAATAGCCTGGTACCCTGCACTGCCGATGTGCACGGCGTCCTGCATGCATGAATGCTTGCTTTTAACACATTTCGTTTCGGTTTCACGCATCTGCTTCACCTGCGAGCTCGAATCTCGATTTTCGGACTTCACCACAGTAGTCTTTACTCGACCATGGTATGATACCAGCAAGACAGGGCCGCTGTGTTGGAAAACATCCCTACCAGCTTGCGTGGCGACTCGAATGGCCGTTTGGACCTAGAAGAGAGAGGGCGAAAAAAAAGGAGAAGAGGAGAGGAAAGTAATAGACACAGAAAGAGGGAGAGAAAGAAAGAAAGAAAGAAAGAAAGAAAGAAAGAAAGAAAGAAGAAACTGCAAGACTGAGACCTCCCCCGCCTGCATGAAACATGAGCCGTGCCGGCGTAGTCGCGTGCCATTCTTCATGGGGCTACGCAGCATCAAAGTAGTACCTGCGATACTTGATTTTGACGTCAGTTATTCCTTAACTAGGCTGTTCAAGTAAGTTGGGTCGTAGTATGGCATATACACCTGCCTACCTAGGAGGCAATCCATTGTACGGAGCGTTCTCGTGCGTCTTTGGGCATCATCCGGCCCCAGAAGAACCTGCCCCCCTCCCAATTGTCCTTTAGTGCTGCTGTCGTTACTTCTTGGCAGTGCCAGCACGGCAAGCACGATCCGGTGACCCGTCTGGACCTCGAATGATGACCGAGCGTGCCTTCCCCCCCAGCCACCTCCGAGCATACATACCTAGGTACCTACTACCACTTAAGAAGTACCTACCTACTTTATACGTACTCGTTGTGTGTTCCTGGTTCCAAGGCTGACGACTCGACCTTGGTTCCATCCCCGGCGATGAGCAGAAACAAGGGACGCCGCGAAAAGATCGAAACATCGGACACTCAGACGTGCAAACGAGGCAGGAGTGAGACGTCTTCGACTGCTCCTTCGTGGAAATCGACTGCTCCCTAGGCCTAGGGCTTTCTGCCGGCGGCATCTGTCAGGTCTGAGCGCAAGACTGAGACTAGGCCGGGCTTGCATACCTACTTTATGCATTCAGGTGACATGGGAAGCTGCAGGACAACCACTACAGACGAACCGGGGTTCAGGAACTGTTTGGACAACAAGATTACGCCTGGCGATTTTGAGCCAACCTGTTGGTCATTATTTCCGCCCTTGCGGGGGATCAAGCTCTTGCTCGCTACTCCAATGTTCTTTCCAATACTTGAGCGGTAAACCTCGTACCCGTTCGGCACCATTGTCTACCGCTGTCCATCCGCGCTCTTTCTTTCTTTCTTCTTCTTTCTTCTTCTTCTCCCTCTTGCTCTTCCTCTTTCGTATCATCAATCTCGTGCATTTTAGCCGTCTTTTCTCCTCCATGGTCGAGGCAGACATCCCATTTGCGGCATATAGTCTTCATAGCTCGACTTTCACCATGCTGGTGCATACAGCTTACCCACCAAACCGCCTCCAGCTGCCTACCATGGCAGCACAAACGGGCATCGAGGCATCCTCTAAGCCGAAATCGCAACTAGCACAATCCCAACCGGTTGATCCATATGAACTATCGAGAAGACTAAGTGTTGTGCTGGCAGAACAAAAGGCGCGTTCTGATAGAAAGCGACGACAGCCGACGACAGCCGTCGCAGTCCAACTCGAGCAACACTCTCTAAGCAGCGGACCGCATCGCAATGATTATCAATCCCTCTCAAGTAGTGCAGATCGGGCCAAAACGGAGGTCGGGATTACACACAAGACGGGACGTCTACCCTTGCATGAAGGACCGTCACTTCACCACCTCAATCTCCAGAAGTCTAGCACATCAAGCACGCAGAACGTTCAAGATGAGCCCGAAAACAAGCATACTTATCGACATATACCCAAAGTAGCCGCCTCACAGTTCGCCAGCACAACAATGGCTGAATCCACATCTGAGAAGGCTTCAATACACGTCTTGTCTCGCCAAGCAATAAGATTCCATCTCGACGGTCCGAATGCAAATCTTGCGGTGAGACGACTCAATGACTCGGATGCGCCATGTGAGAAGAACAGGGCCATGAAAAGAGCCCAGAGTATGCGCGAGCGTCAATACAAACGGAACCCTATAGATAAGACCCGTCTACCCGCCACCTCTGAGCTAGACATGGCGCTGTATCCCACCAAGCCATGTCACATGCACCAGGATGACTTGAAATGTGACAACACCGTGGACGTCGAATCGGGAGATTCTAGAAGGATGAGCGCTGGAAGCATGATGGGACGATTGGAGCCTCGCCACGTCGAAGCTTTTGATCAGACTGCCGCATCCCTTTCACCGGAGAAACCCGATCTCGTGGGTCATCCAAAACAACAAAGAGTTGACTGGACGCAGAGTGACGAGACGAGAATAGCCAGTACTGTCGTACAGCCACTTCATACACGGTCTGAGTTGCGAAAGGCAGAATCTAAGTGGAAGCTGAGAGGTCGACTTGGAAGCTTTGGGAGGCATAACAAGGAATACAAGCCGCCCACGCCGCCAGAAGAGGCGGGAGCCCTTGATGCTCCTCCCAAGTCCCCAATTACAGGCTTTCTTTCACGATTCAAACGTTAGTGATACGGTGTCCACATAAGATGAAGGGCGTTGTCGAAGGAGAAGTACCATACCCCGTGTAGAATTAGTGCCAAGACACCTATTCTCAGTATGAACTGAGGCCTCCTTGAGGTCATTAACAGTGCTTACTTAGTACAATATAGTAAACAGTTGCTACAGCCGGGGCAGCCCAATGATGGTGTTCAAAGGTTTTTGCCCCTCTTCTCAGCAGCCGCTGGTGGAAATTTATCTTCACCCTCTTTCCTGTGCCATCAATCGCTCAATCAACTTGCTATCTTCCTGAGCCATCTGCTGCTGCAGTACTGTGGCAGCCTCGCCTTTTTCATCTTGGGTGTTCATCAGATGCAGTACGAGCTCTGAATATTCTCGAATAGCGTCACCAGTCTCACCCTCGGCTTTGCGAGCCTTGCGCAGCGCCTCTTTTCCTTTCCTTATGCCAATATCATGATTCCAGTTATCTTTCTTGTGGACACCTTGCATCAGAGAGGCAGGTAATCTTTTATCGGACACCTCGTCGGGTGGTTGTGTGGCAGAATATATTTCCATTAACTGCTCAGGCAGGTTGGGATATTTGCGGAACAAGTGCTGCAACCTGTCCGATGTGTCAAGAGCACGGAAGGGATTCGAGGGATCATGTTGACGGGAGTTCGAAGTACCATTGCTCGGCGTGACTAGGTTGTCAGGTTTCGCAACTGGTGGTTTCGGTTCGTCTGGCGGGTGGTTCTCCTTGTGTGTTTTATTGCAAACGACTGAGCAGCTGTTTTGTTTTTATTTTTATTTTTTTGGGGGGGAAGGTCAGCACATCTGGCCCCTCTGAGGAAAGACAAGAAAGAGAAAGAAGAGCGCGGAGGACCGGAGACATGTATAAGTTTCCGTGTGGGTAAGCCTCAACAACTTCATGACATACTAGGGTAGATAGCATCGTGGACATCTGTATTTCGGTTCACCTGCCCCGCATACAACGCAGGGTGTTGCAGCTTTTGAGGCCGGTGGCGCCGGTGGGCACGACGACGGCGCTGATGGTTGGTGTTCCTCCTCCGAGGGAGCTTCAACGCGTTGCGGGTTTTGCGTATCGTCGGCGGGTGTTTCTAGCAGGACGGCCTGCTCTTGCTGCTCTTGCTGCTCTTGCTGCATCTTGAAAGAGGGACGGACCGTGATGGCGCTCGTTTGACATGAAACACGTTTGATGTTTGTGCTGGAGGAGGAGAAGACAAACTTTTTGTTTATGCTCTTTACAGTGAGGGGAATTCGAGATGCTGAGGCGCGTCGGGGATAGTTTTTGACGCAGTTGAGCAATGATGGGCAAAGAACCCAAAAAAAAAAAAATCAAAACAAAATAAAATTAAAGATTAAAAATTAAAGATCATGTCCAGAGTCCCAGTGACCGGGGTCGTCTGGTGGATCCAATAGCCTTGGTTAAAACGCCCAGGGTCGAGAGGTCGAGGGATTTGCGGAAAGAACTTGATTGAACATTGAACCATGGAGAAGGACCTCAACCCAGTGAGCCAGATGCTTGGCTCTGCGTCACGGCCCACCATACAGCAGTACTTATTACTAATGCCCACCAGGCCGGCGGACGAGGCGAATTCCGCGCAGATCTAGGTCACTCCCCCCCCCCCCCTTTTCCACCGGGGTCCGGTTCTTTGAACGTCCAAGGCGTTTGTCGATGACGGAACTCTTTTCTTCTTGCCACTTTCCGAGCATCGCGAGCGACACGGAGACGCAACGCTGCGCGCATCTACAATCATTCGGTCCATAGCCCTTGTTTTTTACGAGATTTGGCTTCATTCGCACACAGCATAAACCGACTGGCTGAGAAGAGAGTGGGGGAAAAGAGAAAGAGAGAAAGAGAGAGGGGAGAGAAGAAAAAAAAAATGACCACACCTTCCTTGGTCGCGCCGAGGATCTTGTCTCGCGCGCTGCTCCTCTCCGCGCGACCCGCCAGGTGCACATCACAATGGGCTCGCAAGCTCAGCAGCACACGCAGCAGCCGCGATAGCGCCTCGTCGTCGTCGTCGTCGTCATCTCGCCTCTCGCATCTCCAGCTCGTGGGCATGGGCGCCGGCAGACGGCCGACGGTCCCGCGTCCGACCATCTGCGGCGCCCGCACCATCTTCATTCAAACCGAGAGCACCCCCAATGCCGACGCCCTCAAATTCCTGCCAAACCACCGCGTCGTGCCCGCCGAGTTCAGCACGCCCTTTATCGAATACCTCACCCCGCGATCGACCATCTCCCCGCCGCACCCGTCCCCGCTGGCGGCCAAGCTCATGAACATTGACGGCGTCACGTCGGTATTCTACGGCGCCGACTTCATCACCGTCACCAAGGCCGGGGACGCGAACTGGGCGCACATCCGGCCCGAGATCTTTTCTCTCATTACCGAGGCCATCACCTCGGGCGAGAGGATCGTCCACGTCGCGGAGCGGAGGGAGGGCGACGAGCGCTCCTTGCCGGGGGAGGAGGCGGATAGTCTGGCCTACGACGAGAACGACAGTGAGGTTGTGGGCATGATCAAGGAGCTCTTGGAGACGAGGATCCGGCCTGCGATCCAGGAGGATGGGGGGGATATCGAGTTCCGAGGCTTCGAGGATGGCTTTGTGAAGCTGAAGCTCCGGGGGGCCTGCAGGACATGTGATTCGAGCACCGTCACTCTCAAGAATGGGATCGAGGGCATGCTCATGCACTATGTACGTTTGTTTTCTTTCTTTTCTTATCTTTTCTTTCCTGTCCATGCTCCCCGTGGCTTTCCCCGCCCAGTCAGTCGTGAGAACCAGCTAACATGCTGCGTGGCCCGTCAGATTGAGGAAGTCCAAGGCGTTCACCAGATTCTCGATCAAGAAGAGGAAATCGCCGTGCAAGAATTCGCCAAGTTTGAGGAGAAGTTGAAGCAGCAGCAGAAGGCGGCGTAGTGGAACAGGGCACATACAATTGTTGCATATGGAGTTTTTTTTATAGGTTTTTTTTGGGGTTTGTTTGAGGGAGAACACCTGGGCTCAAAAGCGACATGTGACGTGAAAATAGATGCACGAATGTTCCCAACGGGAGCACATTCTGAATAACCTAGACTCAAGCCTATCCTACTGCGGATATCCCATCGATCCCAAGAAGCGCACACTGGGAATGTTTTCCTCTTTTTCAAGTTTTTTTTTTCCCTTTATTTTTTCTTCATTTTTCAAAGAAAAAAAAATAAAACAGAAACAAAAAAAAAGCCTTGACACCACGTGTGCCGTCTCCGGCTGTTTCAACGCACGCACAATGTACCAAAACATTCCACGCATGGCCACCCATCCGCCGAGTCATGGGCCGCGACAAGACTGCAGCTAGCTCGTTCCGGGAACAGTCCCCTCTTGGCCGTCCTGCACGCGTGAGGCGACTTGGCCAGAGGGCGAGTGGGAATCTGGGGTAGTGCGATGGGGTGTTGGCTAGGGGGGAAGCCCCTGTTTGGTCGGCTACTGCGTGATGAGCCGAAGATGGATGGTGCAACCTGGCTTGGCATTTTTTTGTGTCTTCTGTATTCTTTTTATTCTTTTTTGTTTTGTATTTGTTTTGTACGTATTCTATGCTTACTTTATGGTGTATTTTGTATATTAATTTCCCTGGTACATTCTTTTTAAATCAATTCATGTAATCACTTTAATGATTATGGACCCCCCCCCTTTCCCGTCGTCTAAAATGGTCGCCGTCTGCTGGCGGCGCTGGAAATGACCTTCGGAGCACACGCGTCCAAGAACCGGTGGCAGGGTGCTCCGCACAGTTCCCGGTCGATGACGGATAGCACGCAGCGCCTGGCGTGCCCGGCATGGCAGATGACGTCGTTGGCAGTGATCTGTCCCCTCCGGGCCATTGTAAAAGCCCCGACTGGTAGCCCGTTACGGCTCGTCGCACCTGCCATCAAGTGCCGACGCACCTGGACGAGAAAGGGACTTTGCGTCAACCGGCCGGATTCATCGTGGAAAGGTCCGACGCCGCGACCGGAAATTCCCCATGTCCCATTTCATTGTAGGTACACGGTGCATGTACACACACATATACATTTTCCCATCCCGGCTTGGGGCCGGGCTCCCCAAGTCCGTCCCTGGTCTGGCCAAACAAACCGTCGCAGTCGCACGAATGACGGCTTTGTGTTCTCAAGGGAGAGGGTCAACGCGCCTCGTCTTCAACCATCTTGGCCAGGTGACTCCCGGGCTCAAGCCACAAACCGGCTTGGGCGGGGTCGCCATATGCGGAGGGCGAACAATGTCTCCGAGAGTGTGAAAGTTTCGTCGGCGCCAGACAAACGTTCCCCGTATCGGACTTCTTCTTGGACGCCTTCCGCAACGTAGCTGACGACATGCTTACACGCGGATTGACGCGTGATTGGCTGCATCGCAGAGGCATTCTTCCCATGGCGTAGACAAAAACAACAGCGGTTCACGATAAAACAAGTCCCCAAACTGACGCCATGTGGACACGTTGACCTGGCACCTGGGAGTGATACGAAGCATGCCGCGATGAGAAGCAGACTCGTGTTACCGTTGCCCGATTCAACATGGTGACCATACCCGCCGGGGGACGACCCGTCTCCGAGTTGAGAAGCCTCCGCTCAGGAAGGGATTATAATGCCCCGGTGACGAAGAAATGGTTGTGCGTTGACGATGGAGCCGAGTGGCTGATGGCTGGCCGGGGCGAGACTGGCACATGGAGAAACTATCTAGGTGCGAAATGAGAACTTGGCAAGAGTGAAGTGAATGCGTGAGGCTCTGAAAGTGGAGCACGGCATGGCCACGCACATCACCATGACGGCTGCGGCGGTCACGACGGGGCGTGACCGGCCGTGACGGACGATTTGCCCATCACGATGGCTCATGACGGCCGACGATAACCCATTGCGCATTCCCCACTGTCGCGTCGAGATGAAGCTGCGCTTGTGAGCTTTGCGTTGCGTTTGGACGTAGCCAGGTAAGTATGATGGAGGAAGCCTAATCAGGTGGAGCAGAATGGGTTTCTCGTGCTTTTGTTCTATGGCGCGACGACATGTACAACAGTACTGGGGATTCTTGGCTGGCGGCCTGCCGATTGCGGACGGCGGCGGACGGCGGACGGCGCTGGTCCGAGGCTGGTCGAACGGGGCGAGGAGCGCCTGGAGGAGCGCCTGAAGCCCTGGGCAGTAGTGAGAGCTCCAGTTGGGCTCGGACGGTTGGCGTCTCAGTGCTACCAGATTGACGCCATGTGGTCTCCGTGCTTAGCCCGGGGGGCCGTGGCTGGTGCCATCATTGATCATTGATGGGCGCAGCACAGCGGGGAGCGGGGACAGTGAGTGGGATGGCGGGACAGTGGGCGCGCTGCACTAGGAGGGCAGCAGCTTGGAGAGCTCGAGGGCCATCCGCTGCCATTTCCACACATTGCCGGCGCCACGTTTGCCCCGAGGCACCGGACCATCCACTCATCCACCCACCTACCCACGGTGGCCACACCACACCACACCACACCACACCTCACCACACCTCGCCTGGGGAGGCTTCGCCAACCGCGTGTGAGTTGACGATGCCGATGCCGATGCCATGCCATGCCATGCCATGCCATGCCATGCCCTGCCCTGCCCTGCCCTGCCCTGCCCGCTCAGGATTTCTGGTGCGTGCCGTGCTCGCAGGGCCAGACGGGAAGCGGACCGTCTGCATCATGTGCCATTTTGTCGTCGAATTGCTTGCCAGCAAGAGTCTGCTGCGACGGCGCCTTGCCGGCTTTGCGCAACGAGGCGAGGACCTTGTGCGTCTCCGATTGTCTTTTGCGCCTTTTCTGCCTTTCTGCCTTTCTGCCTCGCTCGCCATGACGGCCCGCCGTGTTAAACTGCCGTCATCAGATGTGTGGCATGTGGCAGTCGGTGCAGCCCGTCCTGCCGCTGCCCGGTCGTTTTGCGCACAGAAATGTACATGTGCGCCGCGCGGGAGGTCGTGGGGCCTCGGGCGAGGCCAGGGAACCAAGACTTAAGAACAAGAATCAAGAACCGGGAATCGGCGGTTGGAGTGCGTTCGGCCGGATCCAAACGACGCAAAACACGATGCCGGCGATGCCGGCGATGCAGACGATGCAGACGATGCAGACGATGCAGACGATGCAGACGATGCAGACGATGCAGACGATGCAGACGATGCAGACGATGCAGACGATGCAGGAGATGCAAACGACAGTCGAGAAATGACTGCAAGTGCAGGACTGCTTGGGTCCTCCTGGCCTCCGGCGCCTGGTCTGCGGCCTCTGATGTCTGGTGTCTGGTGCAAGGCAGCAGGCAGGCAGCAGGCAGCAGGCAGGCGGCAGGCAGTAGGCAGGCAGCGGGCGGCGGGCAGGCGGCAGGTGTACCCACTCTGGAGCTGCTAGGCCCATGCCCATGCGCGCTCTAGCTTGTTGGGACAAGAGCCCCTCCCCTTCCCCGGGCTAGGAGCTCCCCCGCGGCCACGCTCGACGCTAAGAATCTGTCCCGCTTGGTCTGGTCCGGCTGCCACGCTCTTCCACGCTCTGCCACCATGTGCCACGCCGTGCCCCGGCTTGGCCTTTGTTCTGCCCCAGCCAGTTCTGCCCAGCCCTGCCCCCCTCGTTCAATCACATTGTATGGCCGGCTGCTTCACCAAATATTCCCGTCCGTTTCCTGGGCCGTGGCCGGGGTCTGCAGCCGTCAACTGGTTGGTCTCTTGGCTCTCTCGGCTGTCCTGGCCTGGTCCCTCCTTCCCAGGCCCAAACCCCCCTCCCCTACCTCCCCCCCCTCTCCTCCTCTCCTCCTCCCCCCCCCCTTTCTCGGCTCTCAGCTCTCAGCTCTCAGCTCTCAGGTCGGCCCCGAAAAAAGCATATCAGACGCAGCTCCCCGCGTTCAGCCCGCCTGCCCTCCCTGGATTGACGAATTGATGCATTGGGTCCAATGCCCGTCTGACGCTGGCTGCCGGCTGCTGTCTGCCTTCTGCTCCCTTCTGCCTTCTGCTCTCTGCGGCCTGCTGCCCACTGGTTCATTCCGATTCCACCTCGGGCCACCGACCCAGCCACCAGCCATCGCGGCACTCGGTCCACCACCACCACCACCACCTCTTCCACGACGCGCATTCGCACACGCTCGCACTTGCGCTCGCACTTACATTCGCACCCGCACCCGCACCCGCACCCGCACCATAACTCCACGCACCTTGCCCACGTCGCGCTCATCCGCACCCATCCGCACCCATCCGCCTCGGACCATTCCCCAAAAGTCTCGTCCCTTCCCCCACCCGCGACGGCCAGTCCAACGGCATC
Organism: Claviceps africana; assembly: GCA_018360145.1. Classification (NCBI taxonomy): domain Eukaryota; kingdom Fungi; phylum Ascomycota; class Sordariomycetes; order Hypocreales; family Clavicipitaceae; genus Claviceps; species Claviceps africana. The sequence goes on from SRPY01000132.1 coordinate 48,348, forward strand.
GTCAACCTGTCAAGCACCTGTTGCAGTTCAGTCACCAGACGATCAGACGACCAGACGACCAGACGACCAGACGACGAGCACCGCCACTCCCTTCGCATGTTGCCAAGGTTGACGCAGCCAGACAGCAGTCAAGATATCTTGCACCCAACCCCCCCGCAAGCCTACCTAAGCAGCTGCCGGCCGGCGTGCAAGTCCAGTCCCTTTCCAGAGCGCCTCGCTTTTTCGAGACAGCGTCGCACGGTGTAGCCAGGTACGCCTGCTCAGGCGCCGCTAGCAATTCCTTGTTAGGAGAGGGGCGCCTCGCACCTTGCACCTCGCACCTTGCTCCTTGCACCTTACTCCTTGCACCCTGCGGAGAAGCTCGACTGGTAAGTGCCTTCCTGTCTTGCAGCCAGCCTCCGCTTTACATTTCACTGGCGGCGGCTATACGCGTGCTGATCTTTTGCTTCGGCCAGATCCTCTCGCCTCACTGCCACTACCGTATTGGCATCGAGAGGAACGAACCGAGCTTGGCACGTTGATCGCGAACCCAGTCTCCAACGTCACGTCACGAAACTGCTCTAGAGAATCGAGAATCGAGACTCGCTCGTCTTGCGCGTTCATTGCTCCTTCACACTCAACTCGAGCTTGCCCAACACAGACCGGCGCTCGCCGCCCAGGTCACCTGCCACTTTCTCTCCCGCATTGTCTCCGGCTCCGTCTTATTTTATCAAATTTGTTGCAATCTGACAACCTGACGTCTTGCCATAACATCATTATATTCGGCAGTACGAACGCGAAGCTCAGCCCTTCGGAGTTGTTTTCATTTTTCATTTTTTTTTTTCATTTTTTTTTATTTTTTTTTACTTGCCTCCAGCCGGGGCTGTCTGTTCAATCACGGAAAAGGCACCGCTCGTCTCGCAACTCTTTCACGGAATCACTACTTGCCCTGCGTCCAAGACTTTCCCATCCCACCCAATCGCGACACCGCCCGCCACATGTGTTCGGGCATTCCAGCACTTGAGTCACCCGATCAGACTTCTCGTCTTCGTCGACTTCACACGGACCGCAGGATTTAGTGACGCCCGCGCCATTTCGCAACAGCTGGCGGCGCTTCGCGTCCGATCTGCGGGGCTTCTACCAACCAAACATGTGTCTCAAGTAGAACAACATACCCCATCACCGAGAAGCAATACAGTCTGCGACCACCTTGACGGTGCGGAGGGGTCTATTTTCAGGCGCCTCATTTTGAACAATTATCCATACCTTATTTGGCTTGTCTTATTCCTTCCTCTTTTCTTTTGGTTCCGAGTTAGATTGGCGCTGCTTTTAGACCTTTGATTGTTACTTCTCTTGTGTCCCGTGCTTCATCTCTTTGACGACCACCACGATACCTTTACATTCCACTACCAACTTCGAACCGACTTGGAGTTGCGGATAGACATAATCAAACCAACCACTTTTCATCACGTCCGACATCCCCCTCACGTCTGTCAACTCGTCATCGGACATTCACCGGTTCACCAACGGCTGAACATCCTATACCGCATAGTTCACATATCGTCCGGGTTTTTTGCTAAAGTAAGTCACGACACAGTCACAACTCCCATCATTCTCGGCGGCTACACGTTGTCCACGGGCCGTGCAAAATCGAGACCCCGTGCCTCATCACCTTTCTCAGTGGCCTGTTGCTCATGAACACTTCAGGCATCTCCTCCGGAAATCGTCCCGGATTATCGGCCTGCCGGTCTTGGGTCTAGCCCAGAAGGGTTTCATTTGCCTGACGAGCTAGAAACCGTGTGCCGTGGCTCTCGCGTCGTCGTCGTCTAGCTGGGAGCCTTTCTTTGGGCGAACCTCAACGCAGTATGAGCGCGAACTCTTTCAAGTCCGCGACGCCGTCAAAGCTTGGTCCGGGCTCGCTTTCGTCGGGGGCCACAAACAGCCAGAGTCTTCTCCTGGACAAAGTGGCCAATGCCCGAACGTCAACACCTGACTCGGAAGCCCTCGAAAGCTCGGAGGATGACGGCGAGCACCGCAACAGCGAAACCCCCCACAACCCACCAGCTCAGACGCAAAAAACGGTGCGCAGATCTTCATGGCTGAACGATACCTCTCAGCCACTAGGTCGCCCGCGCAAGGAATCTCTTGCTAGCAATTCCATGTCTCCTACCGGATCACATCCAAGCACGCCCTCAGCCGAGATGGGCGGTAGCCCTTGGGGCTCTCACACTGCGTCATCAGCTGTAGGCCGCCCCGGTGGCTCATCAACATTTACTTGGGGAACCGGTATTTGGAACACGGAGCGGAAAGATGCTGCTTCAAGATTAAGCGAAGTCCTTCCTTCTCCAACCTCGACGATGCCGCCCGGAGTAGGCAGCAGCTCGCTCTTCGGACCCGACTCGCTATCCACACAAGCCTCTCCAACCTGCCGCGACTCTTTGTCAAGCTCTCAAATACCGTTTGCCATTCCCTTACATCCCACCCCGAAAACCTACCGTTCGCAGTCATACTCAGTAGGTCAGATGGACCCCGAAAATGGTACTACGACCGGCATGAACTCGTCCGCAGTCTTGGGTCGAGCGAGGCATCCAGGCTTACAACATAGACCATCGAGGCCAAGTATGCTGAGCGAGATGGCTAACGATGGTTCAATGCTTGGAAAGGTCAAGGAAGTTGAAGATGATGATGATGAGAGCCCGTCGGAGTCACTGCAGAGTTCCTTCCATCAGACCACCGAGTCCAAGAAGATTGAAATGCTTACTCGCGAGAATGCCATGTTACGCCAGCAGCAGTACAACTCCCGCATGCGACCACGTGCGTCTACTGGAGCTTCTTATCTCGGAAACGGCTACGAAACGGTACCAGAAGAATATTATTACGCGGTTGATGAATTGGACGAGGCGAATGATTCGATCGACTCTTTGGGGCGAAGAGCTACCAGTCGTCGCATGAGCGAGTACGGCGCCAGTGCGTTTCGCCCCCCATTCGGCATCGATAACCGCAAGGCGGATAACAACTTGAATCTCAAAAAGGCCGCACTCTGGTCGAGTTCCCCTGTTTTTTTTGGCGGAGACGCTTCGCAGAGTCGACGTCATTCATTCGCAAATATGCCAACTCGGCAAGGGTCGATCAGTTCCGTGGTCGAATCAGCGGCTACCTTGGATGCGAGCGCCATGGGCGAAACGACACAAGGCTCTCATGCGTTCCCCTCCGGATTTTCCGAGAGTATGAGCGCGTCAAGCCATAACCCCGGTAGGTCTGCTGCGAAAAGAAGCCTTGCTCCGTTCTCGCCATTCGCTTTCCATTGTGACTGGATGAATTGCTCACAAAGAAATGCAGCCATGCTCGCAGCCATGCCGAACACGGTTCAATCTGCCTTTGGCAATTCATATGGTGCCCATTTTGGTCCAGGCAATCAGTTCACGAATCGACCGCCTTCCCCACCACGTAACGTTTATAATATGGCACAACCGAGACATAACCAGCTGCTCCACGTGGTGTTGTTCAAATGCGCTCGAGCAGACGTGTTTTATATTCAAGAAGGCACGGGACTCACTGTCAAACCTGGCGATTTGGTGATCGTCGAAGCAGATCGTGGCACTGATCTGGGCACCGTCGCGAAGGACAGTGTTGATTGGCAGGCCGCGAAAGAGCTTAAGGATCATTATGCCGAAGAGCATTACAAGTGGTTGATGATGTACTCGCAAGGTGCTGCAGCTGCTCAGGAAGGAACCGGCGCCGGTTTGATGGCAACATCCAGTGGTTCACCGGGCAGTGCGATTGGTGGTATGAGTCCGAGTCAGCATCATCCGCAGGAACCCAATGCAGGCGACCTTCGGCCGAAGATGATCAAGCGACTCGCGCAGAGTCACGAAGTTCATTCTCTGCGAGACAAGGAAGGCCAGGAAGCGAAAGCGAAACGAGTCTGCATGCAGAAGGTCAAGGAACACGGCCTCAATATGGAGATTCTCGATGCGGAATTCCAGATGTAAGTCGACGTTCCCTCAACTGCTCAAAAAAGAGAGAAGAGAGAGAGAAAATGTTGCTGATAGCCAATATAGGGATTGGAAAAAGCTTACATTCTATTATTTCGCCGACACGTACATCAACTTCAACTCCCTCGTCGTGGACCTCTTCAAGGTCTACAAGACCAGAATCTGGATGTCGGCCATCAATCCGGCGTCCTTTGCTAGTCCAACATTGGGAATCCAGGCGCCAAGTGGTATCGGCCCTGGTGCAGTCGGCGTCAACCGCAACCCCGGTGGTGAACGTCGTCAAACAGCGCAGGCGCAGAATAAAGACCAACAAACGCAGGCGCTGGGTCGAAGTTATCGTCCGGCCTTTACCCAGTCATTCGCAGGAGATCGCGGGGTTTCATCAGCATCGACCTATCCACAGGCCAATTATGCGTATGGCAGTGGCCCTTTTAGCAACAACCGTGGCAATGTGGCTTCATACACACCGAACCTCTCATTTGGCGCCGATAATGATGCGGGAGGGTTCGGACAGCAGGGAGACTACCAAGCCATGGGACAGAGTTTTGCCGCCGCACAGAATTTACCTAGTCCGTCTCGACGCGTGGCTGGGGTTTCACCCATTTCTTCCCGACACGACTGGACTACCGCTTTTCAAGGTCTATCTTTGAATACACCCTAATGAACAGATACCACACATCTTTCCGCACAATTTTCATGCCGGAGGCATGAAGAATCATGGCAATGCAGGGGTTGCCCGCGTTCATTCAAGGAGTCCAACATCTTTTGCGCGAAGGGCATCGGTATTTAGTGGTTGACGGATATGTTTGACCTGCTCATTCGCTTGTTGTCATTTCTGTCTCACTTAGATTTGGGTGTCTTCCTTTTTCTAGGCAGCCCATCACGCCCGGAGTTACACGAACGAAAAGAAGAAAAAAAATCGGGGGGGGGGGGGGGGGGGGGGGGGGAAGGGGGAAGATCCCAGAGCGAATAACAGAGACGTCGTCACTCGGGATTTCCCAGATCTTTAAAAAGGTTGAGATCATAGACAAAGAACAACTTCAGAAAGGGGGGAGCACGCTGTAACTAATATGCAACGATTTGATACGCAGGACTTGGGTAGAGTGAAGCGATGTACGAAAAAGATTCTCGGGCTTTTGGGGCTATACGTCTTTGGTGTCTTTCAGTCTTTTTTATTATTTCTTTGAGTGCTATCACAGACCGTAAGCGTCTGGTTGAGGGTATAAAACTGCGAATCGGTTTTCTTACAGGCGAACCTTTTTTCTTTTGTTGCTGGGTTCAAAGGGATGTGGGCATTAGAACTTCAGATCGTTTGGAACGACTTATGAGCACTGAACTGACTTTGAGGTCTTTGGTTATGATATTTGAGCACTGAATTGTTATATGGTTCTGCCGAATGAATAGTTTTCAAATCGCAAAAAGAGAATGCACATATACCAAACGGCACATTTTTTTTTCTGTCCAAGTACTATCAGATAGTGGCTACCAAGAAGTAGGTACCTTCCTACCTAAAGTACTTACCTTAGTACCAGCTAGTACCTACCTTCCTACCTACCTAATTAGCAGGTACTAAAGTATAAAAAGCCCCTAAGTCTCTAAGGAAGTAGCTACTAGGCTTAAGGTAGGTACCTAGGTAGGTACTCAAGCTACCAGGTACATAGTAGGTACCTAAGATACGGAGGTTCTCATAATGTGCGACGCTTGCTGGCAGCTGCGAGTCGAGTTCCTGTGCCCCGGGCGTCGTTGGCTCCTTCCGTAAGTTTTGCGTATACAAAAGTACTGTGAGAATCAGTCCACGGACATGTCGCATGTCGGCATCGCAAGGATTTTGAGAAAGATTCCACGTAGGCCTAAGCAAGGTGCCTAAGTTGTTGCCATTCAGGTTTTAAAGACACGCAATTTTTGCCTCCACGATGGCACCCTTGACGAGGAAGCGAAAGACGCTCAATCGAGGTACGTACAGACGTTAAATTGTACCTCTCATAATGTGGCTTAGACATTCAACTGCGGCAGAGAACGAAGCAACCGTGGATCCAGTCGACGATAACTCGGAAGAATGTGCTTCTGCCATTCCTTCAGCAGGACTTTCTGCAGGCTCCAGCAGGCAATCGAAGCATCCACACAGGAGGGAGGATGATGCTTCTGTGGCAAAATCCAGGTAGCTAAGGCTTTTGCTTCTTGCCTAAACTTGGAATCCGCCCACTATTCGGTACTGTACACATATTTTAACAGTGATGACAGACGTATAATTACTTCAAAGAAAGGAAGCAAAAGCCCGCGGACGAACACTCTGGAGGCAAAGCGATCTGTCGAGAGAATGGCAGGCGAACTTAAAAGTTACATTGAAGCAGAGATGTCTTCCAGATCGTAAGTGTTTGCTGTCGTGATGTGACGAATGAATAATGCTAAATCAAGGAATATGTTGCAGGCGGACTGAGGAGTCACCCCTTCTTGAATTGGTGGCTCGCGCAGATATGTCTAGAGAGGCATTCAACCCCTTCACCTACGAGAGGGGCGCTGGCCCTGACAAGACGGCAACAGCGAGGCGTCCGAATAATGAACCCTATAAATCGGCGATGCTTTTGCTAGGGGAATGTCGCGCGGCGGCGAGAGAATATGGCCAGCTGAGCGAGGGTTCAAGCACTGCGAAAATGCCTCAATGGCTTCGATGGGAGAAGGATAGTGCCGATCTTCATGAACTGAACCAGCGAATGTTGGCCATAGCAACAACTTTTGTAGAGCATCAAGTAGTGCCACAAGCCACCGAAAGTCAGCCAGACGTGGGAAAAGATGATGTAGAACAGATTGCTTGGGAGCTACTGGAGGATGCACATCATGCACAGCAGGGCGGGGAGACTTGGGGCAATGTGGCAGAGGCCATGATGCGCAACATGTGTGGCATCATGGTTCTGTTGTCGTAGAGTAGAGGACGATCTCAAGCTCTGTTACGAAGAAGAGACTAGGCACTTGGGTAGATACGAAGGCAGACAACTACCTCCTACTACCTCACTAAGTTCCGCCAGTCGTATTAACGTTGGAGTTTTGCGATTCCGGGAGCTACCGAAAGCCCTTTTTTATTATGTTATCCACCTGGGTACCTGCATTGCTGGTTTGGCTGTTCATTGCTGACTCATCACTGAAGCCTTGACAGTGGAAAGACTCGCGCGGGGCAAGTCCTATTGCACTAGCGCCGAAATAGGACTAGTGCATCGCTTAGTCCACACAAACCTGCGAGTGCAATTTTTCGACCATCACTCCGGATATTCGCACAAGCCGGCTCGGAGTGAAAATTGGAAACTTCGCCTTCCCTCACAACCACTACTAACCCACCACAGGAGTCTTGCCTCATAACCAGGTTCGTCTCTCGCGACACCCTGAGCAATCTCATATTACTCCAGGGGACAATCTGCAGAAAGACCGCCAAGCTAACCGTTGCATTTGCCCATTCGCAGCCAAGATGGGTGCCCTCAAGTATGTCGAGGAACTTCAGAAGAAGAAGCAGTCTGATTTGATGAGCTTCCTTCTCCGAGTGCGCTGCTGGGAAGTACGTTGATCGAAAGAATCTCAATCATCTTCAAATGGCAACATCGTGGACGAGCGAAGACGGAACGATGAGAAATCCTATAATCCTGTTTGGCTTGTCCATGTGACCTGAGCGATGATCTGGTGGGCGCCCGTATATCATCTGGTCTTGGTTCACGATGACGATCAGCCTTGGAAATCGCCAAACGCAGACCAAGTCCATTGTGCTATACGGCTGCCAGATCCTCTCCTCACGTCAGATTGACACGGTCCAAGGACGAACCAGGAGGAAACGGATTGTCCCATCGTCCTGTTTTTCGTTCGATCTGTGCTATACACTCGTTGAACTTTTGCTGAGAGTGCGTCAATATAGTACCGTCAATTGAACGTCATTCACCGCGCTTCTCGTCCCTCGCGTCCCGACAAGGCTCGCCGTCTGGGTTACAAGGCTAAGCAGGGCTATGTGATCTACCGAGTCCGCGTCCGACGTGGTGGTCGCAAGCGTCCTGCCCCCAAGGGCGCCACCTATGGTAAGTCATTTCGTGTTGTCGCGCGTCTCCTTTTTTGCCCTTGTTCGAGGGTCTGGGAACGCGTTCTGCTCATTCATCTCGAAGAGCGCAATGACGCTAATCTTTTTCCGTTTTTTTCTCTCGTTGCAAAACATCACAGGCAAGCCCACCAACCAGGGTATCAACCAGCTCAAGTACCAGCGTTCCCTCAAGGCCACGGCCGAGGAGCGTGTCGGCCGCCGCTGCGCCAACTTGCGCGTCCTCAACTCGTACTGGATCAACCAGGACTCCACCTACAAGTACTACGAGGTCATCCTCGTCGATCCCCAGCACAAGGCGATCCGTATCGACCCCCGCATCAACTGGATCGTCAACCCCGTCCACAAGCACCGCGAGGCTCGTGGCCTCACCGCCACCGGCAAGAAGTCCCGTGGTCTCAACAAGGGCCACCGCTACAACAAAACCAGTGCCGGTCGCAGAAAGACCTGGCTGCGCCACAACACCACCTCTCTGTGGCGATACCGATAAGCGCGCGCTCGTCAACGGGGTGGCGCCGGGCGCCATGGCTGAGAGGCGAATCCGTGACGACGAAGACTGGTATTCCCGACGTGGGCGGTGGATATTCTCGATGGGACAGGATTTTCCAGCTGGGTTTAATGGCATTGCGGCTTGTGTTCTTCTTCTGCAACTCGTGCTTGGAATCCGGGTTTTATGGTGGGCCGGGCGGAACGGGTGTTGTATGGAACTTTTAAAAATAAAAAAAAGACGAACCCTCTTTTTCCCTACCAATTATGACTTGGTATGGTAGCCTTATTCTACTTGATGACTTCCAAGGGCGCTGGGCTATGCGATTTAAGGGACGAGGACTGAGACATTGAGACGAGATTTAAAGTAGGTATTTCATATCTATTTGGGTTTTCCCCATGAAGGAAAATAAGGTTACTAAGTTACAATTAGTAGGGAAAAGACAAACCCTCTTTTCCCTCTATTAATTAGAACTTAGTAGTCTTATTTACTTAACAGAAAAACAAGACGGATATAAAATACCTACCAAATTTCGTCGTGACGTCTCAGTCCCCCATCCCTTGTCGCATAGCCCACCGCCCTCGAAAATTCCCCGAATCCCATCCCCCTGTTAAATCCATTTCTCCCCGTTCATCGTCTCCGGTTTTTGTCAAGCCCCCAATGATGATCAACGCCGAGCACCCGTCCTGGCAAAATCAAAGCAGCCCTTCCGCGTAAGGCCATGAAAAGTTACCTCGCAGGCCTGGAAAGCAGGGTTTTGCGGAACTGTAGTTTGCGTTTTTCTTTCTTTTCTGTTTATATTTCTGTTTATATTTCTGTTTATATTTCTGTTTATATTTCTGTTTATATTTCTGTTTATATTTCTGTTTATATTTCTGTTTCTTTCGTTCTTTCTTTCTTTCTTTCTTTCTTTCTTTCTTTCTTTCTTTCTTTCTTTCTTTCTTTCTTTCTTTCTTTCTTTCTTTCTTTCTTTCTTTCTTT
>SRPY01000133.1:0-57515 GCA_018360145.1 Claviceps africana
CAGAGGCTTTGGGGGGGTCGGTCGGCGAGTCCGTTGCAGGCGGGGGGTGGTCCGTTCCAGCCTCCGCCGGTGGGAGGGCCGGTGGGAGGGCCGGTGGGAGGGGGTGCGGCGTACGAGGATCGGTTTGCGCCGGGGGGCGCGTACGGGCCGGCTGGGGAGCAGGGTGGTGCGGGGGCTGGGCAGAGGAGGCAGGGCTTGCCGCAGGGGCCGAGGGGGTACAGATGAGGGGGGGGATACGTGGGTGGGCGTGAAAGCATAACCTAATACAGTACGTCGTTGTGTTGTTGTTGTGACGGCAGAGGGCGCTGGTGTTTGTTCCGAGTCGAATGTGGTTGGAGCATAGAGCATAGCTGAGACTCCCATGACGCGGGGACGAGAGGACGAGAGAGCCACGTCAGTGTCCCGCTCATCAAGCATGGGGCAACCAAAAAGGGGGGGACAGATTCTCAAAGTCTCGTCATGTGGAGTGGACTCGTCGGGGCGCAAGACACAATACAGAACAATTTCCATCAAGGGCAGTTCTTTGAGTGAGATGCGATTGTATAAAAGCTGCAACAGACCCCAACCAGGCAAAAGAAACCACAAGTCCGTCCCACGCGCTAGCCAACGCCACAAAATAATACATAAAAATCCTTGTCCCGTCATCACAACCAAGAAAACAGCGTTCCCCTATTTCCCGGGCATCCCGTCCCCCCTCTTCTCCACCGTCTTCCTCGGCAGGACATCCACCTTCTTGCTGAGCAGCCTCCGTAGTTCAGGTGTAATCACCTTGTGCTTCGACTCTGCTTCCTTGCATTTGTTGTTGTTGTTGTTGGTGGTGGTGGTGGTGTTGGCAGGCGACGTCTGCGTCTGCGTCTGCGTCTGCGCCCTGGAGGCTCCGGATGACGGCTCCCCCGGAGAGGAAGAGCCTTGTCGCGGCCCAGGGAAGTTATGGTTCTTGTCGACGGCCTCGACAAGCCGATGGAACTTTCGATACAGGGCCTCTGCTCGAATGAGCGTGGATTCGAGGTCCATGGTATTGGAGAGCTCATTCACTACCAAGGCAGTCAGCGTGGAGATAGTTTGAGGCGTACAAAGTGCGGTTGTTGCCAAAAGAAAAAGGAAAAGAAAGGAAAAGAAAACAAAAAAAAAGAGGGAAAAAACGCAGCTCGTTCACGCAACATACCGTATTTCAGCACCTCGTCAAAAGCTTTCAGATGCTCCATGATGATATCCCGGTGCTTCTCCAGGATCGCCAACGCAATAAACAAATGAAACTCTGCGCTCAGAAAGTCGGTCCACAACCCCTCCCACAGCCTCAGAATGTCGGCCCATTCAAACTCGCGCTTGTACCAGACCAGGACCATGCGGAAGAAGAAGAAGAAGTTGGTGCTGTCCGTGGCGCGCAAGTGTTCCCACAGCTTGGGGTCCATGAAGCCGACGAGATGATCGAGCGCGAGGAGCTGACTCCGCATGCCGGACTGGTCTCTCAGGAAATTGCGCTCCATGCGTTCCATGAATTTCTGGAAGCCCCAAAAGGCAATGGCGTCGTCCTGGACGACGGCGTAGATGGGGGACAGAAGGTCGGACATGCCCTGGACGTAGCCGAGGTCTTTGTTGTACTCGTTGTACGTGAGCAGCATCTCCTTCATCTGCTCCAGGTGCACGTTGGTGCCGACGTCGGCGAATGGAGAGTTGGGATCGGGATGGGGTGTGTCTTCGCCTTGAAAGATGGCCACCTGGCGGTCGGTTCGGTGCACATCCTTTTCTGTGGATGGTTGGCATTTGAGGCGTTAAATGAGAGAGGAAGTGACGGGAGAAAAAAGAAAGAAAAAAAAAGGACAAAAAAAAACTCAAATCTTACCAATTCGTGCCCGTTGTTCTCGCCACCACTCGCCCGTCTCGTCCTCACCACCGTCTCCCTCCAGCCTCTCCCACCACGATTGCTTCAGCCGATAGTACTGATCACGCAGGGAAGCAATCTGCGCCTTCCGCTCATCCGATGTTCCGTACCAGTCGTACACGCCGAGCAAGAAGAGCCACGCCTCCTGGCGGACGCCATCCTCTGCGTCCAGTCCGCCGTGGAAAATTCGCTCCTTGACCTCGTCCACCGTCACCGACAGCCGTCCGGACTCCGGGTCGAAGAACGTCTCCCATTCCGCCATGGTGACTGTCTTGCGCCTCTCCTCGAGTGACAGTGCACTGGCCCCTTCGAGCAGCTCGAACTCGCCGACATCCGTGTCCTCCAGGTCGACCACGTCCTTGACGGTCCAGATGCGACCGCGTCGATCCCTTTCGCTCTGCTCGGCGATGCCCATAGCCCACCGGGCGAGATAGATCCTCGCGCTGTCGAATTCATCCTGCAGGGTCTGCACTTCGGGGTTTTTCAACAACCTCTTCACTTGTGGGGGCAGGTTGCTGTTGTCGGCGAAGTCCTGGGCTGCTCGCCTGGTGAAGGTCGTGACCTTGCTGAACTGGTTCATGATGTTCCAGCCCGTTTCTTTGATCAGCTTGACAAAGGGATCCATGTCCGCGTCCCGGCTGGGCCCGGCCCGAGATTCATGCTTGGTCTTTGATGAGGCGCCGCGAGAATTTTGTCCGAAGCCTTGCAGGTCCTCTTGGCTAGGCTCAATCAGGTAGATGTTGGGCTCAGCAGTTGACCTCTCAACCTTGACATATCTCTTGAACCATCGCAGCACCTCGTCGGCCCCCCAGAATACTTGGCCGGAGTCGCCAAAGGGATCAAAGTTGTCCTTGGCCAACTTTTTCTTCTGCAAGATGGTGCTCTGGCACTCGTTGTCATGGAAGAAAAGCGCCGGGAAGCTGTCTCCGGCGCGCGAGTTGATGATGATGGAGCCATGCCACCAGCCCAGGCTCGGCGGACGCACGAGGAGAGAGTAGATGGCACTAATCGGCACCGCGAACGAATAGCCGCCCACCGAGCTGCTCTGCCTAGTGATTGTGGGCGGGGGAGGGACGAGATATGCCTGTCTGGGAGGAGAGTCGCCGCCGCAGAGGTCTACTTTGGCATAGATGTTGGCCGAATCGCCCAGCGCGGTTTCGGGAACCCAAGCCAAGAGAAGGTCAGACGACGCTGGGGAGGTCGACTCGTGCGACGAAGACGAAGCCGGCCGTCCAGATATCGAGGGCTTCTGCTGCAACAGCGCAATGTATCCTGGAATGTTGTCTTTGGAGGACGGCGTCGGGTGTACGTAGACCTGCAGGCGCAGTCATCAGTCGCCCGCGCGCAAAATAGCCTCACCAGGTATCAAGGTGTCAAGGTGTTGGTAATCGAAACCAGAACCAGGGTTGATGCATCATGGCACAATGTATGGCGCAAAAGCAGCAGAAAGCAGCAGAAAGCAGCACAAAGCAGCACAAAGGCACGCAAGTAAACGGCACATACCTTGCTCTTGGAAAACAGCAGCTTCACGCCCCGGCCCGTCTCCGTGTGGGCGACGGTGTTGTACCCGCCCTCCTCGTCGTCACTCATGGCGTAGAAGCTGTCTGAAGGGGATGCGGATCGTGCCGCCGGACGCCCGCTTGAACAGTCGGCTCGAGGAGACAAGGTCATGATCCGAGTCGGACGGAGGCCTCGAGGGCGGTTGGAAGCTGGTGGCGAGGAACGGCCGCGGGGCACGCAGTGTGCGCCGGTGACGGCCTGCCTGCTTCAAGTACCAAGTACCACGTACCACGTACCACGTACCAAGTTCCTATGTAAGTTAAGCACTAGGAAGTAGGTACAGCCTGCCTGCCTGCCTGCCTGCCTGCCTGGTACTTACGTATTGTCCAGTCCGTTCTTCGTATGGCCAGCGTCGCGCCTTTTTCTCTCAGTCGCAACTCGCACACGTTCGCAGGTCAGAGTCTATCTTCTCCAGAAAAAGAACGAATCCGTCTGGCAGAGTCGGATGCTTTCACGGAATCAAAGGGTCGTCGACTCGTCGTAAGCGCTGGCGTGGCTGGTGGATGACGCTGGGCCCGAACCAGCCCAAGCAGTCGTCTGGCAAGTGGCATGTGGACTCAGGCCCCGCCTTCCACGCGGCCCGTCATCGTGGAGGGGCAAGCATGCCGCATGCACGTACGCCTGCTGTATCTGTACCTGGCCTTGTGAGGCGTCCTGCCGCAGAGTAACCATGGTAGGCGGTAGCTGTACCCCATACATACAACGTCGCATCATCCCGGCTGTAGTGCCCACTGTCCATTACCAGGTAGGTACCTAGTACCCACTATCAAGCGGCAGATCCATCACGATCCATGGGTACCATGTACGACCCTCTCCAACTCCCATCGTCCATCGTGCACCCAACTTGATCTTGGCCACACATTGGCAGACAAAAATTAAAAACGGCAACTCACGTCCCTTCTCTGCATCGTTTCCATTGACTCCCAAGCTCACCACCAAGTCCGTATAACCGTATAATCATGGAATAACAGGCGCAAATAGGGGTATACACTAAACGAAAGCCCAAAAAACGCCACTTTCCCCTAACAATGAAGAATACACAATGCTCCCCATATCATGTCTTTCTCCACTCTCAAGGTGTGATACACGAGCGTCTGTCTGCTTGGCGGCGTGCTGCCGACAAATAGACCACACTGGAGGCCATACTGGAGGCTACACTCGACGTAAAAAGTCCCACAAGAACTGTTCCGAGTCCGTTGCTGTCTCGCATTCCGTCGACTGGCTTGGCTTGTGGATCCTCATTATCCACAGGAAATGATCTTCGAGGGCACACAAGTTCAAGAGAATTCCATTCGCATGCCAGGCAACCCCACAAACCATGGCCCCAGCGACAGCGTCGAGAATGAAGTGGTTTGCCGTAGCGACAATGGCCGTGAGAATAAGCATCGGGTACGACATGCCCAGTACGACCATACTTATGCGCTTCCAGTATGTAGCGCGAGCATCGCCGAGGGGGAATGTCGCAATAGTCAATCCAATCAGTAACGAATACCCAAAATGCAACGAGGGCATGGCCGCTACCGGGAAATATCAGTTAGAGGAACTGCGCGTCATGGGCCAGGGCATGGCAATGTGCAGGCTTACGTACCGTATTGATTACAAAACTTGTTCGTCGTCCAAACACTGCTCGCACCATCGGCACTATGAACTGTGTCGACAAATCCGAAGCTCTTGACTTCCACAGCACTCTCTCCATCGTACTCGGGGTTGCTCAACAACCTCGGAGGCATGCAAGGCCACAGCGTGAAAATAACAAAGGCAATCAGATTACAAACCGCCATGGTTCGTCGCCGAGCCTCGTAGAGTGCAAGACCAGCAGCATTGGCGCTGTTGACTTCGACGCCATCGGTCACCGCAAGACGCTTTCGGTTCGTTGTCACAGAGTACAGCACGATGAGGAAGAGGATGGTGCCAGGTATATGAATGAAGGAATACACTCGATTGATCCAACTCATAGCTGTCGGATATTGCAGAAAGAACTTTTGAATAGGGACTTCGTAAAAAATGGGTAACCGCTGTTCCAGATGGATCACCTCGAGGGCATGTCGCCGGGCAACATGGACAGTATCCTCGACGAGCGTCAAAGCAGTAATCGCACGACCAATTTGATACAACTTGGACTGTATTAGCAGAACGCAATACATTGAGCTTATCGACCGTCCTTACCCAGTATATCAGTGCCCAGTACCAAACCTCCACCAGAAAGGGAAACTTTCGCAGCACCCTGCTCAGAAATCTGTCCTTGAATACCAATGTGTTTGGCGAAGTGACGAGTCTTTCGTATCCCAAAATGTTGATCCTCCGGCGGCGCTGCGCAAAAGGATCGTATGACGAGGGCGAGGCAGAGGGGCGCCAGCTGCTTTCTGAACAAGGTACGAGGCTCTCCTGTAAAAGGTCACGCTTGCGAAACTCATCGCTCTTCTTGACACTGCCATCGACAGGAGCCCAAGTCGATCGACTTTCTCTCAAGCTGCAGTCCCTGTTTCTGTTGAACCACGCACCGCCGAATAACAAAGTCACCACGACAAGCGGCTCCAGGACTGCACCGAGAGCCATGGTTGGCTTTAGGGCGGCGCCAATGGTGGGTGGTAAGAGAGGAAAGGCTGGAAAGAAGAGGCGGCACGGGACGAGAGTAACGTAGCAATGTTCTCAAACGATGGATCGGCTTCGGCGCGGATGCTAGCCAGCCAGTGGATTGCAATCCGAGAGCAGCGTCGGCGTGTCCTGCAACATCAAGTTGGTGAACTACTTGCAACAGCAAAAGAAACAGGGAGGAGCCGGCCAAACTGCGCATGCACGGGGGACAGGCAGCCTATTTACCCTCTGCTCATGCTCACAGACATGCGCAAAGATTGATTGGTTCGGCATGGCAGACGTTGCCAGTGCGGTCTCCGAGTGCCTACATCGTCAGATCGACTGTCGTGGTCTTTGGGCAGGAAAGCAAGATTTCCGCGTCAGGACTCGGGAGCTCCGCCTAGAGCCGCCTAGGCCGCAGACCGGAGTTTGTGAAAGGAAGCGGCCGGACAAAGAAGGAATGCCGCGACGGCATTGGCCTCGATGTCTGGATGCCCAGACTGACGTCTTTGGGTCTGGGCCATTGCGACTGGAGCTGTCGAGGGCCCTCGGGATCCATCGAGGTCCATCGAGGTCCATCGAGGTCCATCGAGGTCCATCGAGGTCCATCGAGGGCCATCGACGACGGGGCGCGACTCCCCATTTCAACCTTGAGAGAGGGTCACGGGAACCACGCGACCAAGGGAGAGTGCTGCTCGCCGGTTGCTGCTTCCCAAAAGTCCACGTCGGTGAAACGGAGGTTACCCAATGCCGACGAGTCGAATCCAGTATAGCTCCGGCCGTCGACGTCATGTCCTTCCCGCCCAGTAGTGACGCGTCGCCCGTAGTAGTGGGGCTCCCAAAATTTTGCTCCATCCATGGCGCCGTGAAGCAGGGGTATGTCGTCCGATAGTGCCGCAGCCCTTCGCTTCCGTCAACTTGCAATTGTCCATGGACCAAACCATGGCTCGCTCTTGTACATAGACATGCTGGAACCCCGTCACGAGCCACGACGCGGAACCCGACGCCTCCCGGACACCGCATATCGGTCGAGCAAGCCCCGGTCAACCGAGTCGAGTTGAGTCTCCGACGCGCCGCGTGGGGCTGCGTCACCTTTTTTCAACCACGACCGGCAGCTCAAGTGTCTTGGTGGCAGACAACCAGAGTGTCGTGGTTCTTGAGAGTCATCGGGAATGAAGCACTAGTTCAAGTCGGTCTCTATCTGATCTCTCTGTGTGTTCTTTGACCGTCCTTGTTCCACTCTGCACTCATTTTCCCTTTGGTTACAACTTGCTATTCCGTACACGTCCCTTTGCACTACAGTAGCCAGACTGTTGTGAGTCCGCACCGAGCAGGAATATCTTGCTTGAAGCAAGCTCTACTACTGGCATGAATGCGCACTATCCCGCCTACCTTCCCATGCAGTCAAATGTGCTCCTTCGCCCTGTCATGATGTGTGCTCAGTCGATTCTACTTAGCAAGGCATTGACAAGAGCTACCGAAAAATCTCCATGAACTTTCACAAGCTCTTGAAACTCTTCCCTCTTAGAGAGATGCTCCACTCGACACGCGGTATATTCCACCGCAAGGTCCCTCAAAGCATCGGGCGTATCGTTTGCATAGCAGTACTGGAGAAGCTTGACGGCCATGCTTGTCATCTCATCACTCTCCGGAACTTTGACCAAGACATGGTGCAGCGTGCATAGAGAAAGATGCATCAACTTCCTAATGTCATAGCATTCTGCAAAAACGTAGAGTCTAGCGTGGCAAAGCAGAAGCTCTGCATTGCTTTCCTCCCCGTCGCCGAGAGGGGAGGCCTGCTTCATGGCCATGTATGGCTCAGTTGAAGATAGTTTTTTCTCGAATGCGGTCCACAATTCCTTGCCTTTGTTTGTCCGTTCGGATTCGGATTCGGATTCGGATTCGGGCTCGATTAGGCCGGTGTGCCAGCTATGAACAATTTGAGGTCGTACCTTTTTCTTGACCTTCCGTGTCCTATGGCGGCGACTCTCTATCATGCCAGTGCGATCTTCTGGGCGATCATTACCCCAAGCATCGCCAAAGTCAGCTACGCGTGGCGCCCGGGGACGAAAAGAAGGATAGCGATATATCCCCATGTAGGCGTACTGGCTGAACCTGATAAAGGTCTGCTCGTCCACATGCTCCCATACCACGGATCCCTCCCTCGCCTCCTGCATATCCCCAAGCACGAGCTTCTCCAGCACCTTGGATTGGCCCGCCACAAGCGCCGAGTGGATAGCAAAGGCCTTCTTTTCTGGTCCGACCAAGAAGGTAAAGGGCTTAGAAGCCATGAAGCTATACATGTGTTACTTTCGTCTCCATCCAGTCCTCTTGACGCCACGGACCAGCACTGAGAGTAGCAAAACACGCATAAGAAACTGACCTGGCATATGCATCCTCCTCCATAAATTCACCCTCCGAGGTCGCGTCCATCTTGCCCTTTTTGCAGGAGACGTCAAGGGCTTACAAGTCAGTGATGGAGAGAAAGAGAAGACAGATGGAGGAGTGAGGAGAAAGACAGAAAGTGTTGGGCAGGCAGTGCCATACAAATGACCGATTTCATTACCTGTACCACGCCCCACCATGAGTGTTACCGCGCCGGGGTTCTGACCTATGAGGCCGTCACGAGACCTAATCAGTGAAGCTCCCCTCACCACCAAGACATACATACATATGTATGTATGTGCATGTGTAGGTATGGCACCACCCATGCTCTCGAATTCGTTCCCAAGTTCAACGATAAAAAGCGCGTCCACCCAACATCCTGCGGTCCCGTGGACAACTCACGGAGCACCACGAATCACCGTCGAAAGAACAAAATGGGCAATGTTCGGTTCTGAGGGGTGCAGTAGGTCTCGCGAAAGGCACTTTACTACAGACGCAGGAATAAAGCGAGGTTGGGTATCAGCGGTGGCTGATTCCGAGTAGCAAATTGTGCTCAAGACACGTGTATACCAGGTACTATCGTGGGTCGTAAGCAATTCCGAACCGTTTTACACCGAGTTGTATGGCAAAATGTTCGGGATTACCTGGACTTACTGCAGCACGTACAAACTACACCCAGAAGCATCCATACCCGGGCCATGCCACCCACTAGCCAGTCCAAACAGAACGGTACAAAACTCCAAACGACGCCGTCAACTGCCCCTTGCACGGGTCAGGCCATCTCGTCCTCCTCCACCATTCGTCCCAAGATCAGACTTTGGATGACGAGCTCATCCGTCAGGACGTTCAGCATCCCCTCCACCGGGTCCGCAGTCACCGACTTCCGCTTCTTCCTTCCCGTGCCTTGCGCCGCCGCCGCCAGGAGCGACTCCATCGTGCCCGTCGACGAATCCATGTACACCCATCCAAACGGAGCTCCGTCCCGTTCAGCCTGTCGGATCACACCGCCGGCTTCTTGCACGGTGGATACGCGGCAAATGACAGAGGGTCCCAGTGCCAGTGCCAGGAAGAGGTATTGTTGCTTCGTCTCCCTGCGTAGCTTCTTTTGGTCCATGATGATGAGGAGCTTTTCGCCGTCGAGCAGCTTGTCTCGCTGCTGGAGAGTCTCGACTAGCTTGGCGTCCAGTGCGTCGTACGGTGATAGAGTGCGCGATCGGATGGCGTTTCCGAGGACTTGGGATTGTCCTGCGCAGAGCAGGTACGGCATCCAATCCACAATCTCGCCCTTTCTCAAGCACATGTTTGCCCACTGAGGGGCCAGGCATGGCAGACCAAGTGCCAGAGCCTGCATGTACTTGGCTTTGCGGGAATGAGAATCTGCAATGACGGCGGCAAAGCCGCAGTCGATATTGGCCCTTCCTAGTGTGAGGCAGTCGTGGCTCTCTTGCCAGGCCGAGTTGGCGTGAAGCACAGACGATGGCTCGAATAACTCTTGAAATCCTTCGTGAACAATGGTTCCGCCGGCTTGCGTGATCCTGGCTTCGAGTTTGGTTCTTTGCGTTCGGCTGTCCGAGAACGACAGAGCAAAAACCATGCCTTCGAATAAACGGCGACTTCGATGTGCCTGACCCAGGCTTGTCAGTCGGAATGAGCGATTGGATCGTGACGGCGAGCGAATCAGCTCATCAGCAGAGTCCGAATCTAGTCGCACTGCTCGCCGGGACAATCTCATAGCCTTTGTGAGTGGCTGTGGCGATTCCGGCGTTGCTGTGTGTCGAGTGGTCACTTTACGCAAAGGGCGCGCACTCCTTTCAGGTGATATCAGGTTGACTGATTCGGGTCTCCCTGACGCAATAGGGCTCCGATCAGCACGTGGAGTAGTCTTGGAAGACGCAGTTGGTGTGCCAGACAGGTCAGACAAGCTGGACGATTCCACCACGGCCCTGTTCTGAAAGACACGAGAGCGCTGCGGAGTGGATCGCGTGTCAATTCGCCGTCGAGGCTCAACGTGAGGGAAATTTGATGCAATCGAGGGCTCGGCTGTGCCTTCCGCCTTTCCCGCCTCTGCACTCTGGTTGTTCTCGTCCGGTAATTGCGTTGGCGGTAGCTCATGGTCATGAAGCACGAGGTCGCCATCGATATCAGGATCCGCAGTCGACACTACGGCTAGGCGTGCCTGTTTTGCACGACCTCGTCTGCCATATGTTCGACAAGGCCGTTGACGTGCGGGCGGCCGTGAGAATGGGTCTGTCGACTCGGGCTCTTTCTCTGGCTCGCTGTTGCTGAGCGTCGGTAGTTCTGGGTCTGATGCTGAAGGCGCACCTCGAGGTGAGACGGCCGACGACGACCGCAGTGGACTAGTGGCGGGGATGATATCGTCATTAGCGATTGCTCTCGACTCGGAATTTTGCGCATTCAGCGCGAGTCCGCCGTCTGCTGGAGCTTCTTCAGTTCCTTGGAGTCCAACATCCCGAACCTGCTCATCAGGGTTGGCCTCATTTGGTCTCAAGGACGGTAGCTGTGACGATTGCGATGGAGCTTTCTGTGAGTCTCGTACACAACCGGGAATCATGACATCCGCTCTACTCTCGTGGTCATGGTCCTGGTCCGCAGCAGTGCCGACTTTTCTCCTCTTTGAAGGCCGTCCAGACGACGGTGACAATGGTTTGCGCTGCGTTCTTACGAAGCTCACCTTCTCCATCTCTTTCGCCGCTGCAGCACGTTTCCTTTCCACCCGCCTCTTCCGCTCCAATATGTGGAAAGTCTCGTCCTCGGAGTCGCTAGCATGGTGACTGGGTTTCTGTAGCCGCTCATCGGAGCCTTTGCGCTCCTGTGAGTGTCTCATGGGCTCGTAGTAAGCCATTGGTTGATAGCCAACGGCCAGTCTCGATGTAGTTGGTGATTCCGGAATCAAATCGTCTTTTTGTGACTGAGGAGGTATCGGCGTTTCTCCGGTGACGATGGTAAAGTCGTTGTCTCTGGGTGCGGTGTCAAGAATTTCGGTTACCATCGTGGGGCTCGAGCTATGCATTTCTGTTGGAGAGGATACATTGGCGCGGTTCTTCAACGGAGAAGTTTCTACCAAGTTGAACACTACGACTGGCGAGGGGAGACAGGATGACGGCGTGGCTAGCTTCATGGCCGATGAAAGCATCTGCGTCTGCCCAAACAGCTGGGTGCCTTCGAACGGAACAGCGCTGTCATTCATGCTCGTTCCAAATGGGTTCTTGGACAAGGCGAATGCAGGAGTCTCCAACGCAGCTAAGCCGTCACGCGGCTTATAGGGCGTTGTGGCATCAGTGGAAAGCCTCCATTGTCCACATGAATTCTCGAAGCCTCGATCTTCGGAAACTTGGGATGATGGCCGCGGGAGCTCGCTTAGGTTCCCAAAATTCACGGCCCCGGTATCATCGAGGTCGAGTGTCCGTGGTTCTTCATTACTGGTGAATTGTGTGCAGTCGTCGGGGCTCGGTGACAACGGTTCGCAGAACGTCTCGTAGTCGCGGTCTTCGTTGACCTGTGTAGGCGTTTGTTGCGAGCCGTCCATCTTCGGCCCAGACACCAGTAAAGATTTGTTTTCAGCGCTCAATGTGACGGATCGTTCCTCATGTTGGATTTTGCTGGTCACAGCCTTTGCGTCGTCGTCGCCGCCGCCGCCGCCGTCGGGGTGAGAACGGTCGACGGGCGATGTATCTGGCAGCCTGACCGCCTCCTGCAGACCATTTTTTTGAGGTGCATTGACGCCGGCAGCTTTCGTCGACGCGCCGTTGCGGTTATCGGCAGTGCTGCCTGCTGCCTGCTTTTTTGGAGGGGAGACAGGGTTGTTGTCAGTGACACCCTTGTCGTGCTGCGGATAACCAACCGGCCAACGGCGTACTGGCTTCTGATTGGGCCGTGTCTCAGGAACGAAGCTGGGTTTCTGCAGGCAACATTAGTGAGTCAAGAGATGAAACCAAAAGGCAATGCTCCATATCAACAAGAGGGGGGAAATGAGGGGAAAAAAGAAAAAAAAAATAAAGGAAAAAAAAAGGAAAAAAAAAGAAGAGAAAAAAGAGAAGAAAAAAAACCCCTTCCCTACCTTAAAAACCTGCCGATCTCGCGAGCTGCTCGTCTATTCCAAGTATCAGCGCGTGCGATTCAAATGACCATCCAGACCACGGCGTCTGCGCGCCCGCTGGCGATTCACTGCGTCGGGTACGTACTGTGCCAACCCCAAATTCCGCCTTGAGGGCGTCGAAAATCGCCTGGCTGTCCTGGGATTCAAGACGCGTCATGGCCCCAGTTACCAGAGCATTGCTTTGCGTTTGTGACAACTGACTACTTCAACGGACTGTCACTTTTTTTTCGGTCGTTTTCAAGTCTGCAAGGATCTGGTGGGAAAAGTGACGTGGCGCCCAACCGCGCTTGGGACGCGCTGTCACGTGCACATGGCTATTTGTAAAGGGGGGGATCTTGGCTAGTGCTGCCTAAAATGTGAGGCCATACCGCCCTGCTACTAATCTAGACGTCTTGTATTCTTGGTAAAACCGTAGAGCTTCACATCAACGCACCAGAAATGACCATACAAATCAAGGAAATTCGCCGTGCTGAGGGTCTCTCTAGCACAAGGCACCTATTCATACTCGGCTCCCAACAGCTCATCAAAAGGGTCGCGATGAAATTACTCGGGACAACCCTTTCCAGCGATCCAGTGAATATGCAAGTCAATAGCATTTGGGTATGATACGGTTTCAAATAGAAAAGCAAGAACAAAAAACAAGTCAAAGGCGAATTAATGACAATTCCAGTTCTCTTCATCTCCCCTCCCAATCGTATCCCGAATAGTCCGTCGTTGATTTTTGCGCCCATTTGTTAGTGGCCGTGACGTGTTCGTTTGCTCTTCCCAGTGGTGTCTGCATCTTCGCCGGACGACCGCCTTTCGTGTCATCGAAGAGCGAGGCTTGCATTTGATTCTGCTGCTTGCTGTACGACTGTGTCTGCGGAGACGATGGCATTTCTCGCCGAGCAGCGCTATGAAACGAATCGCTAGGTTGACTTTGAGGCCAAAGGCCTGGTCGAGTTGTCGCTGTGTGTTCGTGTGGCCCAACAGTGGGCGGCAGGCTGAGAGGATGCGCTTGTCCGAAATATGTCTGCACAGGCGGCTTTTGTCCAGGAGGCACCCATCGACGATGCACACGTTGACTCTGTCCATCAAAGCCGCCGGCAGGGGAGATTGATTCGTGAGACACCTGGCTTTGTATCCGATCCGTCGGTTTTACGCCCGGAAGTTTGTCATCTAAGGGGGATCTGCGGATGGCACACTGCGCCATTGCGGGACGTTCCAAGGGCAGCTGTCCTGGTCTTGGACCTTGGCTGGTGGCCAATGGCTTTGGTTGAGGGCTGGATGGCGTATCGAACACTGACTGCCGCATCGCAGAGGACACTGGACCTGGGTACGATGCGTGTGGTGTGGAAAGTGGCCTGGATATCTGGCTTCCTTCAATGGCAGCAGACCGCTGGTTTAGTCCAACAGGACCAGCACTGCCCGTCGGAGGTGAGGGCGTGTTGCTCGTGTCACTTCCATAATCAAACGTATTTGACCATGGACGTCTGGGCGAATCCGCAGGCGACTGACTGACTGATGACACCTGGCTATCGGCTCGGTTCCGGAGGAGAGAAGGCGACTGACTGACTGATGACACCTGGCTATCGGCTCGGTTCCGGAGGAGAGAATCCTCAGGGTTGAAGGCAGGGACTCTGCGCAGGTCAGGATGCATGAGTCTCAACGGATCCAGATGCCGTCGACACGCAGCTGGCCAATCTTGGTCGCCCGGCCGGTTCTGTGGTTTGATCAGCTGGCCTGCTGCTGTGCCATGGACATGCCGCAGGGGAGGAACATTCAAGTTCCAGGATTGATGGCTCCGTCCATGTTGCTGCTGACTCGACGCAGCAAGCCCGTCAGTCATTGAAGGCGATGTCGGCGCACATGGCCTTTGCGGCCTTTGCGGCCGTGAGGGACCGGCTGCCATGTTATGAACAGTCATCGATCGGGGCACTTGGATCTGTGACATCAGCAACGGAGAAGCCTGCCTGTCTGTCTCTTGCTGAAGTCGCAATCCCGACGGAGCAGCAATCGCAAGTCGGTGCCCTGTACCACCCGCCCGTGGTCGCTCTTGTCCAGTTGGTACCGGGTTTTCAACCTGCTGCAGCCATGCCGTTTGATATGGCGATACGTCGGTCTGCCGCAGCCGCAGCCGTGCTTGCTGATCATGAGCAAGAGCCTGTGTGGAATTCCTTTGATTGCGACCCGGCGTCAACACGGACGGAACAGGAGATCGTCTTCCTTCCCAATCCCCGCGTCCGTCTTTGCCGCGCCGTTCTACCGTCTCAGAGGGTCCTGCTGTCTTCTGCAGCATCGTCGAGGATTCAAGTGGCGGAGATAGCGCTTTCGGAACAGTGCTTAAATCGATCGAGGCAGATCCTCGTCCCCACCTCAACATCAACGAGTCATTCCGTTGTAGAGACGTCCTTATTCGTTTATCGTCTATAGTCGGCACCGGCGGCCTGCTCGATTGTCCGGGGACGTAAGCCTGATAGGCGGACTGAGACGGATTCTGAGCCCGGAGAGGTGGGCCATGAGGAGCACCATCAGGTAGTCTCCTTGCCATGTTTCCCGATGCCACAGGTCTGGAGGCGTACCGTGAGGATGGCGCAACACGAGTCCTTGGGCTTGGAGGCTGGTGTCTCTCTTCCGGACGCCGGCCCTGCACTGCCGCGTTAGTCAGTCCCGGCTTGGAGTCAAGTGTCGGCAGCGTCACAGTCTCGATGGGCGCAAGTATAGAGTTGTCCGCCATTTCCACGGGATGAGGATGCCGTTCAATGTGTGCCAGGCCAGTCTGCTCCGTCGGCATTTCGGCCATGACGCCGACGGGGTCGAACGGGAAAGCCTCCTTTCTCGCCGCGACAGCAGCTTTGTTCAGCGCCACCTCGAGGTCTTTCTTTGTTACGTCCGCTTCAGCGGGTTCAGCGGGGGGCAATGACGGACCAGCCTCGCTTCTACTCTCCGTCCCCCGCGTGGGTGTCGTCGTTCCATTCCCCACGGGGCTCTCCCTCTTCTCTCTCTCACCCGTGCCCCCCGCCACAGCGCCCAACCGGGCTTCTTCGTCGTCGTCGTCCTTCCCCCCGTTCAGGAGACCTGCTTCCGCATACGTCCCAGGGCCCAGGAACATGAAGTTTTCCAGTTGAAAGACTGCTTTCCTAGCATCTTCCCTGTCGCCGTCTTCCCACACAGCGCTCACGGGTGTAGCGCCAGCAGATATGCCGACGGGATCGGCAGGATGCCCCTCGGATGTCGCGTTCTCGGAGTCAGGAGCGCGGCCATTCGAAGCAGCAGCAGCCATTCGCTTGAGCTGCCGCAGCGACTCGAGACGTTCCTCGGGAGTCAGCTCGGGCGCGGGCTCCCCGTCTTGCACGAACTCGGGAAACTCATCCCCTTCCGAGGGAAAATGGTATTGAACATGGCCGGTGGGTGTGTGCTTGTAGAACCAGCGTCGGCCGTCGTAGTCCATTTCCCACTTTGGCGGGAGCCCGCCGCCCTCTCCTCGTGGCATATTCGCCATGTCCTCCAGAACGAGCGTACAACCTACTCTGAAACGACGCAGCAAGACCCAGTCGCGGCCAGGTGATCTCGAGCAAGCAGTACGGCAGAGCCACCCGAGAAGGAAAAGAATACAAAGTTCAGGCCCATCCGACAGTCAAGACGTGGCCAGAGAGGACCTTTATCAACCGCGCCACCGGTTTTGCGGCTGAAAACATCCCGGCGGCTTCAGCCGGGGTCCAAAATCCGAGCGGCCAGCTCCTCTCACCAGCCATTCCCGTCATACTGCCCGCGTAGAGGTCCTGTGTCGACCGAGCCAGTTTGAACACGTCGTGGCAATCATGCGTCGTCTTGAGTGCTCAACCGTGCGGTAGCGACGTGTGCTCGAGTCCGGTGCTGCACGCATCTGAGACTGCGAAATGACATGGGTCTGTAAAAGAATGTCCTTGACAAGAAGAAAAAAGAAAAAAGAAAGAGTCCCAAGGACTGAATAGTCAAACATAGTGGATGCAGTTGATGCGGTTGATCTTGTCGACAAGACGAGACAAGAGTCAAAAGAGGAGTTGATGAATAAAAGGTCAGCGAAGGAAAGAGCTCAAGGTCTACATGCAACGAGAAAAATATTATAATTCAAGTTTGAAAAAAAATCACAAGGTTTTCAGAGCTGCCCTCCGTACCAACTCGACATGACGACGCGAAAAAAAAAGCTTGCTGTATTGGGATTCTATAGACTACCTAGACCATGTCCCGCGACCCCTGCCGCCGCACGCTCTTAGACACGCTGCGGTACCGGCCGAATATGCGAGCGCGGCTCTGCGAACCGACCGACTGGGACGGCGTCAGCACGGCGGCGCTCGTGGTGGACGCTCGCGGCTCCTGCTCCGCCTCGGCCCTCTCGGCGAGGTCCTTTTCCCGGATCGACTCCATGCGCCGGGCGTGGGACTGGTCGCGCCGGTTCTCGAACACGTCCTGGTAGCCGGCGACGGCCTCCTCGTTGGTCGTGGCCAGGCGCGTGCTGAGGACGCTGTTCTTGCGGGGCATGCCGCTGTGCATCAGGCCCGGGGATGGCGATGGGTGGTGTCCCGCCGACGACTCCTCGGGGGCTTGGGCTTGGTCCTTGCCGTGGTACGGCGGGGGGTTGGAGCCGGCGTAGAAGACGGGGTACTCCCTGCTGCCGCCGGGATCGAGGCGCAGGGGTCCCTGGATGCCGATCTGTTCCATCTGGTGGGCCAGCTCCATGATGAACTTGTTGTGCCGGTTCAGGCGGAGGAGCTCGTTCTGGAAGTTGGTCTTGTGGATGAAGACAATGTTCATGGTGCACGACCGGACCTTATCCACGCCCGTCATCTCGGCGATGATGGTTGGCTGGTAGTCGCGCTTGTTCGCCAGGCAAAAGTCGAGCATGCGCGCCTTGAGCTCCTCGATCATCCAGGCGGGCGTTCCGAACTTGAACTCGAGGGGCACCACGTCCGAGATGCCGTTGGACCGTCGCTGGTTGAGGATGAAGAGCGTGTTGAGCAGCGAGTTGGGGGCCTGGACGATGTGGCCTTGCAGCTTCTTGAACTCGGTGTACAAGAGGGAGATCTCGGTCACGTAGTAGTCGTCGCCCGTCATGGTGTCGCCCGTGGAGCCGTAAACGGTGACGCGGTCGCCCACGTCAAACGGGTGCTTGACGAAGACGAAGATGATGGACTGCAGGAATTCCTGCGCCGTGGCCTGGAGAACCCACGCGAGACCCAGGATCGAGGTACTAGCCGACGCGAGTCCCGCGGCCGTCGAGCTGGAGAAGATGGCCACGAAGACGACGATGGAGACGATGATGATGATGCAGACAAAGACCTTGTCGAGCTTCTCGATGACCGAGTCCAGATCCTTGAGCGACGCGGCTATGGCCTTCTTTTCGAGGTGGATCTCGTTGCAGACGGCCTCGAACTCCTCGATGGAGATGTCGCCGTTGAGGTCCTTGTCAAACACCCCAAACGCGGCGTCAATCTCCTCCTTGGTACCGAACACGGCGTTCATGTCATCGGGATACACGGTGTCACGGTCTTCTCGGACAAGGCTGCGATAGATGAGTCGCGCCAGCGTGTGGGCGGAGGATGTGTTGCGGAGCAGTTCGGAGACGACTTTTCGGGGCACGTTGGTGCTGACCTTTCTGCCAATGAGATCATTGCCCACTCGGTTGGCAACGTAGCCGACCTTGCCGAGAACCTGACGAGCGCCCTGGTGGAAGTTGGCCATGGGCGTTTGTGATCCGCTGGCGGTGCGAGTTCCTCCCGTGCGGTCTTGCCAGAATCTGTCAGTGTCCTCGAGCTTGGCTTTGGCAAACTCGTAGAGCTGGACGAGCTGTCGCACATCGCCCTTGTGGTTCTCGATTCTTGTCGAGTACGTCCGTTGATGGAAAGAAGTTGCAATCCATTGGATCATAATCTTCTCGACGAAATTGAGAGTGAAAAGAACAAAGAGGGCGATGACAACCTTGTACACAATATCCACCCAGTCATTTCCGGACTCGCCCTTCTCTGGAGTGCCAGGGCGGTGGTTATAAATGGCGGGCTGGAATGAGACGAGGATCGCAAGGAACCAGAGAAACAAGGCAAAGTGAAGCTCCAGATGGGCGCCGATGTCTCGCCACTTCTTGGCGTTTGTTGATCCGAGCACACGAGCCAAACCATGGAAGACAGGTGGCAGAAGGCTGGTGACCATGCGTGAAACCCACAAGGAGCCCCAGACAATTTCGAGCCAAATTCCGAACCACATCAGGTCAACGCCACCCCGCCCTCCAACGAGCTTGCTGCCGTCTTTATACCTCAGAGCGCCAAGAAGAACGGGGATCAACAGCACGGCCGCCCCCGGGAACAGGTAAACCAGGTATCGCACAAATCGAGGAAACTTTTTGAGAAACAACCAAAACTTGTACAGGGCCGCATCCTCATTCTTCTTCTTGACAGTTTCCTCCTTGGTCGTCGTCGGATTGAAGGCATCATCCGGCTCGACATTGTGAACTCTTGCCTTAGAATGAGTCCACGCGGAACCAGCTCCTCCGTGCTCCTGGTTAGAAATATATCGTTCGGCTCGTAACAGCTCCAAGTCGTCGGTGAATCGGCTGGTCTCAGCACGATTGAGAGTCGGAGTCATATGTGTCATCTCGATGCCATGGGGGTCGGGGGATTGAAGTATATTGAGGGTTTCCAGGGAAGTAGAGGGGGGTTTTTCGGTAATATGATCATGGTGTTCTTCTGCAGCGGAGAGCTGGCGCTCGATTTCAGGAAACGGCTCGAGTTCAGCCTCTTGATGCTGTAGTAAATGGCTTTGTTGTTGATCAGCGACAGACTGGTCGTCTGGCTGTACTGAATTGGCCATGTTGGCCGCACGCGCAAGTCGTCTCGGGCGAAGGAAAGTGCGCGCGTAACCGACGGCCTGAAGAAAGCGACAGGTGATGGCAGGTGATGACGATGGCAGACGATGGCAGATAATCAAGTGCGCCTCGTTGGGTTTGTATGCTGATCGCTGAAGCCGTTAGACTCGGTGCTGATGGGACGATGTAGCGGCTTCGGAAAGATTGCCGAATAGACGAAGCAGGGTTTCCCCTTTTTTCTTTCTTCTTTGCTTCTATTCACCCCTCTTTCTTGTTTGCTTCTTTCCCCCTCTTTGTTCTTTTCTTCTTATCTCCTCTTTGTTCTGTGCTTCTTTCCCTTCTTTGCCCTTTGCTTCTTTCCCCCCTCTTTTTGTTTTCGTAATGTCTTGCCGAGCTGCTCGGACAACTGGCGAGCACGTCAGATGCCAAGTAGCAAGAATACCTAGTCTGTGGGCAAGTGGCAACCAGTCCGCTCATGCGGGTCAGATGTCGGAGTGGTATTTGCGAGGAGCAAAGGACAGCAAAGGACGACCCGATGGGCGGACAAGGGGTGCGAAGTGAATGGAGCAGCCGGCCAAGGACGTGGTGTTTGGATTCTGGTGGTGCCGGACCAGGCAGATATTTACACAGTCGCCGTGCTTGGAAGATGAGGCGAAAGGGATGGATTATTTCCCGCGCGAAAAAATACAAAAACACTCAAGAACGCGAGCGCCTTGGTGGGGTCAAATGAAAAAGAACCGATGGAAAACAGATGGAAACGAATGGAGGACCACCAGGCCAGGGAATAGGAGAGAGGGAAATCGAGATGGAAACCGGGGGTGAGCCGGGGGGGAGGGGGAGGATTCGACACGGGGTGGCGGAAAGACGCAGAGAAGGTGCCGGCTATTGACATGGAGGTTTCCATGGTCCATGATGTGGCATGGCATGGTCCCAGGCTGAGGGCGGGTGGATGATAGAGTTTGGATGGAGGGAAGCAAGCCGCCGAGGGCTCCGAGGGCCCTGAGCGAGAAACGTGTGTGGCGCGAGATGTCGTCGTGGAGCTGGCCGCCGACGAATCGGCAGCAAATGATGGCATCGACGACGGCGCCACGCCTCCACGCGGTGGTGGATCGCCTCGCGTCCCTGGTCCTGGCGCCACTCTCGAGGCAAGCTCCGTGGCCGTGGCCGGTGCGTGTCTGGTCCGACCGCCGCGCGTGGCACCCGCAGACACAGAAGCGAGAGAAGCGCCATCTCGAATCTTCTTGGCTCTTCTTGGCTCTCCAGTCCGGTCGAGAGGCCGCGTCGGGACCGCGCGTGGCTCGGCGTCAACGGCGTCCGCATCCAGCAACCGCCCAGGCCGGGCGGCTGCACGTGCTTTGGCATCTATTCACGGTCGGCGCCAGACCAGAAGCCACCGGTGACGTCGACTGCTTACTCCGTCGCGCCTGTGTCGTCCACACTCATTCCAGGCAAAGAAAAAAAAAACCAAACGAAGCGTCTGGTCGACCCGATAAGGACCAGACGCTCCAAGTCGTGCCCCCATCGATCAAGACGTCTCGGCATCGTGGCGCCCACCACTGTGACATTCTCTGTCTCAAGCCCCCGGCCGGAAGGAGCCATGGATGGACCGACTGCACCAGACTAGAGAGGCGTTTTGTCAGGGACGCGCCTGCCACGAAGTGCGACGTCTCCACCATGTCTGATGTGCTCAAGTCGAGTGCCAATGGAAGGTTCTACCCACGACCTGACGTCGGGGCGTACGGTCGTGTGCGTGTGTATTGGAGGACAGATCAAGTCGCTGGTTTGGCGTCGCGCCGTCCAAAAACACTACCAAGTACCTAGGTACCTACCTCCTCTACGTAAGGTATTTGTGCATACTTCTTACATACTAAGTATTACATACTAAGTACACATGTGCACATTGTGAGAGGAAGCAGACGGATGACTTCCAAAGTCGTCATCCCAGCGAAGCGACACCACCCACACAACCATGACCGCAGTCCCAAGCCCAGTCCGCCCATCCCCTGCCAAGCAGTCCGCTCGCGCACCCGCTCCACCACGCCCCTCCCGCGCCCGCCGATCCTTCCCACTCACCCGCCTTCGCCCCCTGCTGCGCTGGCCTGTGCGAGCGCGACATCGCCTCAGGTGTAGTGGGTCGTGAGGATCCACCCGGCACAGCAAGCCCAGGTAATCCCGAAACATTCTGCCCTACAATCTTGGTGCAACGAGTTTCGGAGTGACTTGCGGCCCACTGTGGCCTCCAATCCGTACCTCTCAGTCTGTCTGGCAGCGTGCCCCCCACCCCCAGGAATGCCCTGAACCCCACCAGGCTGCAGCACCCCGTTGCCTCGCCGTGCAGATACGACGCCGAGCTAATGCGGCGACGAGGGGCACGCGAATCAGTCTGGCCCCGCTTCCGTTCTAGCTCGTGTGGCGAGGCCTGCCCAGGCCCGCGGGCTGGCCAAATCGCCGCAACAAACCTGCTTCTTTTTTTCCTTTCAACGTTTTTTTTTTCTTTGTCAAGGCGTGGACTTGTGCCAGAGTGCGCGGGATTCTGATTTTTCTGCTATTTTCCTCTCCTCTTTTGATTAGAAAAAAAAGAAAAGAATTAAAAAGAATATAAACTCTAAAAGAGAGAGAGAGAGAGCCGTCGTGGCTCAGGGGCTCACGGGTCTCGTTCTAGGCGGAGACGCTTGCGAGGCACCAGCGCCGGGCCAGGCCAGCTCTCGGCAGGAGTATCAGACTGGGTTAAGCATAGCCACGACTCGACGGTTTTGGAACTGGAAAAGCAATCGCGTCATTGGCTCGCTGGATCCACTGCACGTCCCATTGTCATGCATCGACACGTTGTACCGCACAATCTAGGTGCAAAGAGTCTCCAAATCACGCACGACGCACTGTGCAATGTGCAGTCCATTGTGCATTTCCGGCCATTTTCAAGCTCCTGAATGGTTTTACGTGGTAGGTACCTATAAGTACGTACGCCATTGACGCCATTGACCCCACCAGACTTGGCATGACCCTTTTCCCGTATGCATTTTATTATGTTTAGTCAGGTACTCCGTCCCTTGATGTAGCGCCATAACAAGCATATTATTCCATCATTTTGCCCTGCTCTTGTACTGCTGTGAAATCCAACACGGAGTCTATGGTACGTGCCTTGCACACAATGTAGTTGTCGTAAATAGCCAATGTGCCATGTGTTCCCATGTTCATATACCGCGTACTCAAATCCTACTCGACTCTAGACACCACGAATCCACATTCCAGCACAAAATCACATGAAATCTGCTCAAAACAGGCCGGAAACGCACCCGGCTTTTTGTCACCCGAGACACCGGCTCATGCTAAAGCACAGTGTCTCTGACGTAAAAAATAAATAAATACAGTGGCACTCGGAATAGCCAAGCTGCCGTGGCTACGACACCGTCATTGGTACATTGGTACCCCTAGCCGAGATTCATGCTCCAGTCCTCGCCGATTCTCGCTCCCACTCTTCCGAGGACCGCAAATGCGGCTCGGCCCTTCTCGGCGGCGCGGTAGTCGACCTTGACGGTCCAAGTCCGGCCCTCGGACTCGATCGACACCTCCTTCTTGTCCAGCGATGCGGGTGCGCCGACCACGATGATGCGGTCCACGTGCACCTCCTTCATGGCTTTGAGCCAGCGTCCGGGCTTGATTGACCCGACATCCCTGCCCTCGGCGTCGGTGGACCGGAGGACCCCGTCTGCGAACCGGAACTTGCGGTAAATGTATTGGCCCTGTTCGTGTTCAAAGGTGTCGCCGTCATCGGCGTAGAGGTCGCCCTCGGCAGAACCATCTTTAGACATGCTTAGGACCAGCGTGTAGTCGTCGAAGCGCATGGCAGCGCTCGATCGGCGTGGGATGTCGCGGCGAGGGAAGATGTGGCCGCCACGCATGAGCAGGGGCACGGAATCGATCGCCGCGTCAACGGTGATCTTCTTACCCTTGTGTGTCTTGAGCAGCTTGTAGCTGGCGTAGTCGTAGTACACCTCATCATCGGGAATCCAAATCTCCGTCGAAAACTTGTCCTTTTCAACAATGGGCTTCGCAAGAAGACCCGTTGTGCCCACAAAGAGCTGGTCGTCAATGGCAAAGCCCGACTCTTCCGACGGATGCGTCCACAACATGGGGCGCACGACGGGACTGCCGTCTCGATTCGCGTGGAAAAAGGCCGTGTACCACGACGGCAGCAACGAGTAGCGGAGACGAAGGGCCTTGGTCAGGATCCCAGTATAGGGCTCTCCGAGCATATACGGCTCGCGGCGGCGAGAGTCGATGTGAGCGTGGGCCCGCAAAAAGGGATAAAAGATGCCGGCTTGGTACCACCGAGCCATCAAGTCCTTGTCAGGATTGCCGAAGAAGCCACCCACATCAGCACCGGCAAAGGGAAACCCCGATATGCCCTGGTTAAGCACCATCGGGATGGACGCCGCCAGATGATCCCAGCTGGCCAGATTGTCACCAGTCCACATCGCACCTAATCTCTGCGAGCCGGCATAGAAGGAGCGTGTCAGGATAAATGGTCGTCGCCTCTCTCCCTTCTTGCGGCTGACCATGGCCTCCCAAGAGGCGTTTTGGAACGTCAGCCCGTACAAATTGTGGACATCACGGTGCTCCCAGTTTCCATAATGAAGGTTATCCTTGGGCATGGTGGTTTCGGGCCCGTTGAAGATGGACGGCTCATTCATGTCATTCCATAAAAAGGTATTCTCCAGAGTCCCTTTGAAGGAATCGTATTTGAACAACGTCTTCCACCACTCGTTGGCCTTGGGGTTGAAGCAATCGATCCAGTTGGATGACCCGGGCCAGCACCAGCCCTCGTAGATTTCGTTGTCCTTGTTGTGAATCGCCAAATCCATAGAATGCATGTTTGAGCTGACAGCATAGTCGTCCACCTTTTTGATGTGCGGGTCGATGATGACGACGAGCTTGCGGCCGTGAGCGTCCAGTTGTTTACCCATGCTGACTGGGTCGGCGAAGGAGTGCGGGTCCCAAGTAAAGTACTTCTTCTCATCCGTGTACTCGATATCGAGCCAAATGACATCATATGGAATCTTGTTCTTGTCCATTCGTCGATCGACGTCCTTGACGTCGTCGTCAGATATGTAATTCCAGCGACACTGGTGATAGCCAACGGCGAACTCCTGCGGCATCGCGGTGTAGCCGGTAAGCTCGCCGTACTTCTTGGTGATGTCGCGAGGCGTGGGGCCCATGAAGACGAAAGCATCCAAGATACCGGATTCCGAGAACCAATGAGTATGGGTGCTGTATGTGTTTTTGCCGAGGCTGAGGGGGTTCTTGCTGTCTTTTTCCTTGACAATGTCTATCCAAGTCTCGGCGGCGTTTAGCCAGAAGACGCCGACGGAAGAATCCTTGCGGTGAGCTTGCATGAGAGGAATCGCCCCGTACAGTGTCATGGGGCTGTCCAAGTCGTATTCAAAGACATCTGTGTTGTACAAACGGTACGGCTCGTTGTGGTTGCCATCGCCGCCACGGGTTTGTCGCAAGGAAATTGGGCCGGTATGTTCGGGGATGCCAAACACCTGCTCGTATCCCACAAAGGAGATGTCTAAACCAACGCTCTCGGGTCCACGGGGCTTGGAGTCGGTGTTTCCGCCAAAGGTCTCATCCCACCACGTGCTCTCATCGTCGCCACTTTCCGTCTTGTCACTTTCTACCGACTTTCCCTCCTCTCCTTCGGCTTCTTTCTTTTCCACCTTGGGTCTCCAATGCTCCATGTTCAGCAGACCACGGTCGTTGAATTTGATATGGGACTCGCCATCGCGTTTGAAATCGACCTCAAAAGGCGAGAACTTGATAATGGCTTCGAGGTTGCTGTCGCTACCATACTTGATGTTGATCTGATTTGTATCTTGAAAGACGACCTGCGCCTTCGTGTCCAGCTCCAGGCCACCCACAATAACCCACTTCTCCGCCTCGTTGTAGCGTTCTTTTCGGGCCTTGCTGCCATGGCGCAGTTCTATATCCTTTTTCTGTCGTTTTTCTTCGTCGATCGAGACACGAGCCACGCCGCTTTTGAGAAGAGAAACTGTGATCGGGAAGCGCGCTCTCTCCCCGTTGTCGATGGTTTTTATGATTATCGCTTGCCACTGCCCTTCTTTGAAGTTGACAGATTCAGGGATGACGGTGTAAGGTGAGCTCCAAGTCGACGGATGGCTCGAGGCATTGTCGGCGAATGCACGGCTTCGCTGGCAAAAGCCCGACTGGTCGCATTTCTTGAAGTCATACTCCTTGACCGACGCTGCGAGTTGAGTTTAGAGACCAGAAAATCGAGGAGGTATCGGCGCGTGACTTACCAGCCGGTTGAAAAAGGCAGGACAGTGCAACTAGGAAGCAAAGCAATGCTGCCCATTGGCTGGATGGGTCAACACTTGACCGCATGGTCCTGGTCCACGAAGTGGGCGTTAAGGGGCGACACTGGTTGATGAATCTATATTCACGACACGGATGGATGGGTGAACATGGATTGATATGAGAGCTCAAAACAACCGGCCTGGCTCAGGCGGCTCCTCGGTTACCCAATTGGTTCAGAGTGTCCGCTGGTGTGCGTTGAACTGTGCTTCCGAGCTTGATGGTGTCGATAGATTGTTGCCAGAGCAAGCAGGCAGTCGTTGAAATGCAAGTTGTCCCTACTTGGCAGCCGTTTGTGGAGGAGGAAAGCTGGCCAATGGGTCAGGGGCTCCGAGACGCCCACGTCACAAAATAGTGGGGCGACTTCAAGCACATCTTTCCCCTTGAAAATACTACCTACGAGGAGGTAGGTACCTACCTAGGTAGGAAGATACTAAGTACCTAGGTAAGTCCAGGTAATCCCGAATATTTTTCCATACAACTGTGGTGTAAAACGTTTCGGGAATTACTTCCGACCCACTGTACCTAGGTACAGAAGGTAGGTAAGTACCTACCTACTACTACTTAAGTGTGAGCAGGTATATAGAAGGTAAGTGCCTGAGTACCAAGGTACCTTCTTAGTATGCGCATTGTACCCAAATGCGATGAGGCATCCCCTGTCCTATTTGAGGAGAGCAGCGGTCGCTGCTAAGTTGGTGCTCATCATCCGTCCAGACCGTGGTCGGAATTTGGATCTTGACACGGCACAATAAAGAGCTATCCATCGACTCCGCAAACGTCCACCCAACGTCGCCGAAACGGTGCTGGCATTTGCAATCGGAAGTGACTTCCCGGAGCAAGAGTCTGGCGTCAATGCCCGATTGCGTGGCAGCAATTGGCTCCAACCAACCTGTTGCTGTCGGTCAGGCCAAATTCTGCATTCTGCAAGACGGTCGTTCACCATGGCTGGGACCCACCTTGAGAACCTTGAGCACGAGAACCCCGCACCAAACATCGCCAGGCGCCATCCACAGACGGAGGACACGCCCAAGCTCGAGGCTGACGACGCCGCTGGCAGCACTGGCAGAGCTGGCACCCTCACCGCAAGCTCCAGGACTAGCTCTCGAGGGTGGCCGGCTGTGGGAACCCTGACCCCACCAATCCTGGCTCTCCTCTTTGCATTGGCTGCCATTGCCCTCGTTTTCTTCTTCTCCTTCCCCCAGACCTTTTCTCCTATTTCATCCCCTTCAGATTCACCCAGTCCTTTATCAACTCCTACACCAGCTTATTTTTCACCAGTCTCTCCAGACTCAAAACCAGCAAGCACAATGAGCGCCACCGAGCAGACGTGAGTATTCCTCTGAACCTTTCCAACTCAACCTCCGACTTTTTGCCTACTTCGCCAAATTTACCCCTCCAAGAGCTCTTCTATGTGTCTTTGTGTTCTTTTTTGGGAGGGGTTTACGGCAGAGGAGGTCTGTCGTTACTCCAATTGTCTCAAGTCTGACACGACGTGTATAGCTTCATTGCTATCAAGCCCGATGGTGTCCAGGTACGTTCTAACACACTACTGTCATCTGGATTGTTCTGGTCTAATCGAATGTAGCGCGGCTTGATCGGCCCCATCATCTCTCGCTTTGAGAACCGAGGGTAAGAACGCTTTTCTACAATGTTCGTTCTTTTATTCGCAATTGCAAGGGACTGACTTTTAGTAGTTTCAAGCTTGTTGCTATGAAGCTCGTTGCTCCTGACGAGAAGCACCTCCGAACTCACTGTCAGTCTGGAGTGCTCCTCCTTGCATCCGCAAAAATTCTGACCGATTCACAGATGCCGATCTCGACACTGAGAAGAACGCAAAGTGGTTCATTCCCATGATCAACTGTACGAAATAACTCTGTCGATCGACTCTACCGGTATTCATGTAACCAAATCTGACATCCACACAGACATGAAGGATCAGCCCATGTGCGCCATGGTCTGGGAGGGCCGTGATGCCGTCAAGACTGGTCGTGGTAAGTTTTTGCATCCATTTCTAGCCACTCCTTGCAGTAGCCTTCCATACTGACTCGCAATCAAAGCTATCCTCGGTGCCACCGATCCCCTCGCCTCCGCCCCTGGCACCATCCGTGGCGACTACGCCCTCGACAAGGGTCGCAACATCTGCCATGGCTCCGACTCTGTCGAGAACGCCCAGAAGGAGATTGCTCTGTGGTTCGAGAAGAGCCAGCTCCTCACATGGAAGCACTCTCAGGCTCACTACTTCATGGAGGTGTCTCCTTAAGAAGAAACCGGCTATTTCTTATCGCGCATACGGCCATATTTTAAAAGGCCAGTTGTAGTCTAAAACGTATGGCATGTACAAGGTGATGCGAGAAAATTGAAATATATATATACATATATAGTGCACATTTAGATATGTCACATAGTGCTCATCAGCGCCATGGTTTGCGTGTCAAGGACTTTCTCAATTTGAGCAGCAACCCCGCAAACCAAGGTGTAGCCCAGACACTACCCACAATGCGAACCGGCAGCAGAGCTTTGGTGACCGCGTACGCGAGCGCGACCTCGACAAGAATTCTGTATTTGCGTTCGCCGCTGTCCCATTTTCCCAATGCATCTACCTCATCCGACCTATCTTCTTCCATATCTTCTGGTCGAAAGCCAAACCACCCCTTTCGGCTAAAGTATTTCTCGAATCGTGATATACCAGCTTGCAAATAGTTGCCAAAATGTGCGCTTATATATGCCACTGGCACAAACGTAGTGTAGTGAAAGAGCGCAAACAGCAAAAAGAGAGGCACGATAGCCGTGAGCTCGTGAAGGATCAGGAACGATACAATGTGTGATACTGGCGCATTGCGAAGACCGTTGGTGTATTTCTGCAGACGTCGAGGCAGTCGCGCGGTGATGCGGTCGACGCGTGAGGCCTGGGAGGATTGATGTCGAACGGCTAGGCCCAGAGAGGACCTCGGCTGGCGGAACCTGAGGTGACGGGGCCACTGGGGGTTGTGCAGACGTCGCAACATTTCGCGAGCTTTGAGGGCTTCAGATTCGTGCTGGATGAGGGAATGACGTGGCGATTCAGGCTTGGATGGAGTTGGGTTGGGGCGACTGGCAAGGTCTCTGCATCACTCGACGCATCCGATTTCGGCCTAGGGTAGGTATGTGCACTTGGCAATGTAGGTCTGCCTAGCAGCCACAACACCACGTCTCCATTGTCGGATATAACTTGTGACATGCGCAGCAGCTTCGTTTTACACAATAGCTTTATACGATTGCACAAAAGTAATTTGATACTGCTAACTCGGCTGACAATGAAAGTTTTCTTCAATACTTAACTGAGGGCAAACTGAGGACACTCCACGATACCGCCATGGCAAAGTAGTTCATTGTTCTTCTCTGTGCATCCGATAGGGTCAAAACGCGGCCAGACATCACGAGCGAGTGCACATGGGCCAAGATTAGTTACCCGACTGGACAATAGACAATGTAGCCTAAAGGAGGTACTCACCCAGGTACCTACCTACTTCTTAGCCACTCATCTCAACTGGCTTCCATGTCCTTCCACATCGTCGATTTGCAGTACAGTTTGCCCAGCTGTAAGACCACATACACATACTGTACGTATCTACTCACCTCTTAGTTAGGTACCTATAGGTAGGTAGGTACTTCTTAATGTATTCGTGGGTAGTGACCACAGACAGACGGTCGCTCCTTCCCCAACACAGCACTTGCCGTTGCAATGAGACTGCCAACATTCGACAAACCTACAAAGTGATTCTTTTAGGTTCTGTTCTCTAAAATCTTTCTCCAACTCTTCTCTGATTTTTCTCCAGACCTCTCCAAACATCCCATCTTCTCCTCACTGCTCGTTTATGACACTCCATCAAGCAACACATACACGAACACGTCCAGAAAACCAAACACAATCCTTGAGTCATCCACAATGGCTTTCTTGATGATGACCAGAGGACTAGTTCTCATCTTGGGCTTTTCTTCCGTGGTCAACAGTCAGAGCCAATCCAAAGGAAATCTCATCCTCTGCGACTGCGGCATTGGAGATGACAAAGAGCATCCCGATTGGTCCACCTCTCGCCAGATGAACTGGTACAATGAAATCAAGTGGCCAGCATCTGCATCCACCTATCCCAAAGCTCCTGATATGGCTGTCGAGATCCCGTACAAGGATGGAGTCTACCCTTGGCTCCCCCAAGGTGTGACGGGCACCATGCCTAATGGTCAGGTCTGGACTGCATACATTGAAGATGGAACCCCGGATGGATTCAAGGCTGGAAATGCTGTTTCCAGCAAAGACGGCAAGAAAACTCTCAATTGCTGGGCATATCGTGGCCGACCCATCAGCGCCGCTATCAACAAGACCGTCAGCCACGATGCCATCTGCCGGACTGCTTTTGTCTGTAATCATGACAACAATCCACCTTCTCGCCCCAAGGATATGGATCACCGGACCTCTACGGTGACGGCATCTACTGCTCCCCCAAAGACTACCTTTTACACCAAGCCTCCCAAAACTATCACCGTCACGTCAACCACTTCGGGTCAGCCTGCCCCTACAGTCAACCCCAAGCAAGGACAGCTGGATGTAAGTGCTGGGGTCAATCCCCGCTTCATCAACTGGCAGAATACTTGGCAGTCATTTATCAACCTGTTTGTCTGGGACAAAAACACGGGGCGTTGCATTGGTGGCCCTGCCCGTGGACAAGGATTCAACATAACCATTGAATGTGCAGGTATCCAGATTGACGAGGATACGCACATGACTCTTCTTCTCATCAAAGCCCTTAGAGATGTTGGATTGAAGAGTCTCTGGTTCAATCAGAACCCCATAATTCCTGGAGGCGCCAACAACAATCAGACGTCTTCAAGCTGGGTGGTCATGCCCGAAGCATTCAGCCTAGAGGCTACGGATGTTGCGACGAACCACGTAGTCGGTCGACTCTCCTACAAAACACACTACGATGCTTTTTTGACCACTCCGTGTTCTACTTGCGAGGCGGGACGATTCAACGAGAGCTTCTTTGAACCCATCATCTCGGCGATACAGGGCAGCTACCCCAAGTTCAACAACTTCACAGTCCAGGCGCAGTGCCAGCCTTGGATGGCTTGTGAATGAGGAACGAGATGTTCTTTTGCTGTTTTGCTCCTTGCAGAAGTAGACTCCTTTCTGTTACTGGCTTCATTCATATCTGTCGTCGACATTATTACATGATTGACTTGATGGTTCGAGGTTACGGCTCACTATACGGTAGACATTTTGTTGTCTTTTCTTGTTCTCTGTTTTATTTTTGAGACAAAATATACTCTTTGCTTCTACAATGCAGATGATCGTGGTCTTGGTGACGCAAGGATGTGTGAAGGCGAAATCTATCCGTCGGGCTTCCATGAGATGGCTTGCCTGTGCTTGATATGCTCGGCTATGAATCTGTGCTTGCGTCGGAGTGATACTCGAACTCGCGAGGTACTTGTAGCGGAAGATTGTTGATGGGATCCGGATCAAGCTCGGCGGGTGCCGCAGACGGGGCCTGTCCACTGCTCGTGGCGGAATCGGACAGCAAAGAGCGCGACCTGAGCAGCGAGGACAGGGACGTGGCCCATTCCCAGGGACGACTGGCATCGCCCGGCAGGCTGTTGAAGTACTCCCAGCCCATGACGCCGCCAAAGTTCTGATGGCGGCGGCTCAGGATGGCCAGCACGGCGGAAAGCATGTCCCAGTGCACGTAGCCGTGGCCATTGGCAGGATTGGTGACGACGCCGACGACAATCTTGTCGGGGCTCCAGCCCCTCTGCAGCATCAGGTCATACATGAGGGTGTTGCTCAGATCGCCCCATCCGCAATAGAACTGCGTGTTGTACCAGGCGATGTGGCGGCCACGCATGACCTCGAGGGCCTCGTAGTCGAAGCCGCTCAGGTTCCTGGCCGGGTCAAGCATGGCCATGGCGACGGGCGCCAGCGTGATGAGGAAGTGCTTGCCGAAGTCGGCGCGCAGCCGATCAATCAGCCGGATGATGCCGGCCAGGCTCATGGGCTCCTCGACGTCGAGGTCCAGGCCGTCGAGGGCGCGGTCCCGGACGAGGCGGCGAAGCGGGGCGTAGAAGGCCTCGAAGTCGTCGGGAGAGGCGTCGAGACGGGCGTAGGAGCCCTTTGCGGCGCCGCCGAGCATGCCCAGGACTTTGATGCCCGAGGCCTGGAGGACGCGGAGCTCGGCCCATAGGGTCCGGAAGCGGGGGTGGTCGGGGGGGTGGTCGTTGAGGGTGAGGTCTTCGGGGCGGGCGTTGAGGTGGATGGCGGCGAGGATGACGTGGGTGACGGAGATGGAGGGTCTGGTGAGGAGGGGGAGGAGGGAGATGGGGTTTCCGGAGGGGTCGTGATGGGTTTGGTAGTAGGTGATGAGGCGGGGGAGGGGGTGGATGTGCGGCGGGAGGGGAGGCATTGGAGGGTTTTTTTTTTTTTTTCCTTTTCCTTTTTCCTTTTCCTTCCTTTTTTTCCTTTTTTTCCTTTTTTCCCTTTTTTTAGTTCCTATCTTTCCACTGGTGGTGAGGGAAGCGTCTGGTCTGGGAACGTCCTGCTCGGTTCTGGTGACGAGATGACGGGGCGAGCCAAGCCGGCCATGTCGCGTTGCGTGTTGGGTCGGCACGGCACGTTGGGGCGGGCGGCTACTTACTTGTACATGGCAACTGAATAGACGAGGCAGTGTCAGTTGACGTGGTGAGCAACGCCCAAGAAGGAAGCGTCGTGGACACTGATTGGCTCGCTCGTCGGCATGCATCAATGTGTGCTGCGTGCTGCGTGCTGCGTGCTGCTGTGGTGCCCCCGGTGCCTGCCTGGACCTGCCGTGCCAGACCCCTGTGCCAGACCCCTGTGCCAGTCCCCCAATAGGCGACACCTGCCGGTACATGGAGGGCGCAACAGCTGCAAATTCAACTCGCATCCATTCACAGCCGACATCGACATCCATCGTCCGTCTCCTCCTCCTCCAAGTCGGCGACGTAACCTCTCGACGCCGCGTCGGCCATGGCGTCCGCATCAGCGCTCCTTCTCCGACACGCACGGCGCCTGTACTCATCTCCGTCCGCCTGTCCGGTCTGCGCCCATGCCGCTCGCCCGAGGACGACCCAGACCCGAGCTCCTCGCCGCGATGGCTCTTCACGCCGATGCCTCGCGTCCACCTCCTCGCCCTCGCCCTCATTATCCTCGCACCCGCATCCGCAACTGCACACGCATTCCGGCCCTCGAGAAGAGCTGCACAGCACGCTCCTCGAGCTTCAGAAACACTCGTCCGACCTGGTCAATCTCCCGAGACTGCAGCTGGCGCTTCGGGGTCTGCGACAAGACGCGGGATCCGAGACCGTCCGAATCGCCATTCTGGGCCTGGCGGATGGCTCTGGGGCTGCTCCGACGGCGTCGAGGGTCCTGCGCGCGCTGCTCGCCGACCCGCTGCAGGAAGAACAGCCGTGGGAGCGGGAGCTGACGCGGACGGACGAGACCAAGAGACCGCTGGTCGTGCGGGTAGGGCCGCCGCGACAGCACGCGGTTTCTCTCCAGATTGCGAGGGAGACGGGCCTGGATGAGATGTACGTCTCGTCGCCGCTCCTGGATGGGCTCCATCTGGAGTTCCTCCTCGTCTCGGGCGTCACGGTCCCGCCTGGCGCTCCGCCTCGGGGGGGTCCGGCGTCCACCAAGGCACTGGAGGACGCTATTCTGGTGCCCGCCGTCGAGATGCCGTCGTCCGCCGACAGCATGTCGCACATCTCTGCGCCGGTGCACCAGGCTCTGCTGGTGGCGGAGGGGTTGTCGGGCGCGGTCAACGTGTCTGCTCTTCTTAGGCCCGTCGCCGCGGAAAAGGCCGGGTCCATCGCCGCAGCAGTTCACTTTGACGGCCTACGCTTAACCGAGTCGCAGCTGGGACGGACACCGTTCGACGTCATCGACGTGTCGCTCGCCGAACAGGGCGTCGGTTTGTTTCGTCAAGGTCCCCAGCACGGCATGGACTACGAACGTCTCTGGTTCACCAGCAACTTGCCCGTCCTCATCAAGTGGTTAAGGGAGGCAGCCTCGTCGTCCGCCGGGGAGACGAAGCCCGCCGTACGCGCCCTCATAGCCTCTATGCTGCGGGATGTATCTACACAGGTGCAACTCGTCGAGGCGCGCGCGGCGTCCCAGAAGAGAGAGGACCCGCAGGTCGCGGCCTTGAACCAGCGTCTGGTCGACTGGGCGCAGAGTGCACACTCGGAACTGCAGGAGGAGCTCGACCTGGCCTTTGGAGGCCGTCGATGGCGCAAGCTCGGCTGGTGGAAGCTCTTCTGGCGGGTCGACGACGTGGCGATGCTCACCGACGAAATGCTCAGCCGGCGATTCATGCCCACCGCCGAGCAGGAGCTTGTGCATCTCACGGGCCGCATCGCCCAGCTGCGAGGGGGCTCGCCGGCCGAGTACCCCCAACCGACGAGGTCGTCGGCGCCGCCGAAATGGCCCGGCCACATTGCCTTTACGCGCCGCTATCTGCAAAACGAGACGATACCTGCCCTGCAGTCCCTGGCGCAGCGCCTCGTCCTCCAGTCGCTCGGCACCTCGGGCGTCGCCGCATCCCTGGCCGCCCTGCTGTACGCGTCCTCGTTGTCGCCGACCGTCTACGAAGCCGGCGCCGTGGCCGCCCTCGGCATCGTCTACAGCCTGGGCCGCATGCAGAAGAAATGGGACGCGGCGAGGACGTTTTGGGAGGGCGAGGTCCGTGAGGAAGGCCGCAAGGCCGTCCGGGCTGCCGAGGAGAGCGTGGCGGCGGTGCTGGACGGCGAGCCGGCGGGTGGTTCCGTCGACGGAGCGGAGGGATCGGAGAGGACGAGGGAGCTGGTCGCCAGGGCGGAAGATGCGCTGGCGAGAATGAAGTAGTGGACCCGGGAGGGGAGTAGACTACATGAGAGTTGGTCCTCCTGTTTGGAAAGCGAACTGTGTCCCGCGGGGGGAAATGGACGTGGGGGGATGTGGTTCTGACGGAACCGAGCGACGGGACCTCTCCCTGGCGAGAATCGACGCAACAACTCCTACAATGTATACCATGTATTGTATTTTATTTTCCCCACAAACGAGTCGTTTTATTTTTTTCCAAATAGCGAACAGTTACCCGAACATGCCTTGCCGCGAAAAGCCAACAAACCCACCACATCAGACCCTCCAAATCACCCCCCCCCCCTTTCAAAACAAATCCGAAAGAACGCCAAGACACACAAAAAAAACCATCCCCGGCCCTCCCGGCCTACCGCCTCCCCCCAGCCCTCGCCCGACTGACAGTCGCCCTCCCCCTGGCAAGCCCCACGCCCCGTCCGCGAAGATTCCTACTCCGGAACATGGGCGCATTGCGCAGCATATCCGGGACGATGAAGAAGCGCACGTGCGACCCCCGGATGTACACCTGCTCAAGATGGGAGACGCGCCCGTCGCGGGCCGTCACCGTGATGTCCTTGAGCTGCACGTTCATGTTGTCTTCGGCTGGAGGGGTTTGCGTTAGCGGCTATTCGCGTGCGCGCGCGCCTGTGTGTGTCTTACCATCGAGGAGCTTGCCGCGGTAGGTTTGGCCGGATGTGATTTCG
Organism: Claviceps africana; assembly: GCA_018360145.1. Classification (NCBI taxonomy): domain Eukaryota; kingdom Fungi; phylum Ascomycota; class Sordariomycetes; order Hypocreales; family Clavicipitaceae; genus Claviceps; species Claviceps africana. The sequence continues at coordinate 35,296 of SRPY01000133.1, forward strand.
AGGGTGACGATGTGGCCCTGTGGTTTTTGTTAGCCGGGATGGAATGCGGGGTGGGGAGAGGGAAGACGGTACTTGTGCTTCGTTGAGGAGCTTGATGGGGATGCCGATCGTGGAGGTCATGGCTGTGGTTTTTTTCGAAAGGGTTTTTTTTCGTGTTTGGGGGGTTGGGCGCCGTCTGGGGAGAGCTCGCGAGCTTTGAATTTTGGGTGTTTGTCGATGGATGGCGTTGCGGGCGGGGTTATGGTTTTGCCGGGGCCGGGGGCCGGGCGGGCGGGCGTATCCGCTGGGCTTGGTGGGTGGGCGTCTCCGGGGTTGGGTGCTGTGTGATTTTTGCACGTGTCTGACTGTGTTCGCGTGGATTTGCATGCGTGCGGTAGGATGCAGAGAGGCCGTGGCATGACTGGGGGGAATCGCATGGACTACACGTCGAGGGTACATCCTAGTTTGCTCAGGTAGCTGTTCGTGACTGTACATGTACATGTGTATGTACATATGTATGGATGGATGGAAATATTTACGGGCCAGGCATCTTGGGCACAGGGCAAAAAGCTCCGAGGCTAGGACCTCCCGTCATTCACATCAGGTCAACAAAAGACTATGGACATGTGTGTGAGAAGGGGGGGGGGGGGGTGGAGAAAAGACGCCATTTCTTGTTACAAAGCTGTCAAGCTGTAGTGACACGTCTATTGAGGCTTTGGGGGTATCATCTCGTCTCTCATCTTCTTCTGCCTCTTCCCTGCTAGTAATTCCCTCTTTTCTTGCTTTCGCGCTTGCTTGTCCAGGTTCCCAATCGTCTTCTTTTCCTGCCCGCACGGCCATTTTGCCATGGCTGCCTCTTCCGCCGCGTCGTCCCACTGTCGGGGAAGAATGGCAAAGACAAGGTACGAGGTATGGGTCTTGAGTTCGTTTTCCGTGCGGTGCACGACGTTGCCTTGCATCCAGGGGGGTTCTTCTTTGTCGCCAGACTCGTCGTCGACCGGGTTTGACGCTGGCTCGTCCACGTCCATCTTGGACTCGGAGGCGTCGGAGCCAGGCTGACAGGTCTGCGTCCTGTGAAAGTTCTGAGTCCGCTTGAGATCCGTCTTGAGCTTCCTGATGGCCTCCATGACGTCTGTCGGCACGGTGCTGGCGCCGGCCCGGTCTCTCATGACGTTGAACCTCCTGTGCGCAATCTCCACCATGTCAATGTCCGTCCAGCCCATGGTTCGCAGCTCGGTGACGGTGCGCGTCACCTGTTCGATGCATGGGGAAAAGGTGCAAATGTAGGCGCTCTGGTTAGGATCCAGAGGCGACACCCAATCACCCGCGTCCTCGTCCAGCCTCCCCCCCTTGAGCGTTTTCCGTCGAGAGAGATGGTGCAACGCTTCCCAAGGGGCCGGCAGGTCGAGGAAGACGGCCGTGGCGTTGGGAGACTTTCCGTCAACGAGGAACCCTTCGTCGTAGACGTCTCTGTGCGTGACCTGGACGACGCCCTCGAGAAGATGATTCCGGATCTCCACCTGCATTTTCTGGAACCGAGGCTCGTGAAACTCGAAGCTATACACCTTGCCCTTGGCATCCGTCTCCGACTGCGGATAGCCGCTGTAGACGGCGCGCGCGGATGCGTGCGTGAAGCTCCCACTCCCCGCGCCGGCCTCGATGATTCGGGAGCCCGGCCGGGCACGGATGCGCTGCAGAATGTAGCTGTAGTCTGGCGTGTAGACGACCTGCGTTCGATGCGGCAAGCTGCTGGTCCACAGCTCCGGGGTCGGCCGGAGAACGTAGACGAAGCCGCTGGCAGCCACGACGGCCTTCTTGGCGGGTGCCGAGGAGCTCGGTGTGTCGTTGTCGTCGTCTGCGTTCGAGGTGGGCGTATCGTCGTCTCCGACCTCGTCCCGTCTGCGCTTGCGGCCCCGTGATCCCGTGTCCACGACGGACGCCCGAACCTGCGAGCCCCAGGGAATGTCGAGCAGGGTCGAGTGGGGAAACGAGCCGAACCTGGTGTTCAGGGTGACGCCCTCGGCATATCCATCGACGGCGCCCGCCGATTGCTGCAGGGTGATGGGCTGAAAGTTGTCTCTGGACAGGCTGATGATGGCCAACGTGTTTGGCTGCGTCTTGAGACTGGGGGCGAGGAATGGCGAAATTCCACGGTGCCGGACGGAATCCATGGTCGTGCGACGCAGACCAAGGCCTGAGAGACACAGCCTGGCTTTTTTTTTTTAATCGTGTGAAAGGGAAAGGGAGACGACGGATTGCGGTTTGGACTGGCTCGGGAAAAAAAAAAGCGAATTCGAAAAGTGCACACACACAGCTTTGCAGTCCAGCTGGCCGGTGCCCCGGATGCCCCACCAACGCAACGGACCAGACAGCATGCATGAATGAATGAATGGGCGTCGAGGGACGGTTTTGGTGACGGCGCCTGCGGATCCCACGTGCAGCGCAGCGGCAGCCGCGGCTTCGGGGGCTTCGAGGCCTGCAAGTGGCGAGTCCAGGCGGTGAAGCCGCTGCGGAGGTCCCTGGACCAGGCCAGGCACGGCGTGGCGTGGGGTGGCGCCTCCAAATGTCATTTGATCCCAGTGCCTTCAAACTCGAGGCCAACTGGCCGCAAAAGGAGGGGCAGCCGTCCATCCGAAGCTGCAAGCTGGCATCGGGCGGCGGGCACGGGGCCATTGGTGACTCAACTCCTCAACACCGCACTCACCGGTCACCACCACGACTGACGAGTATCAATCGTTGATACCTTCCGTCATCCACGCATCAGGCCGCCGAAAGCCCTTCGATATTCTCGACAAGGCGGAACGGAGTAGTCCCCTGGTGGTGGACGCGGGTCTAGTCCAGTCAGTCTCTGGCGCATCGACTTGCTCTGGATGAATCGTTTGCGCAGCCTCCGTCGTTGGAAATTCACCATCCCCTCCCCCGTTCCCAGCAGCTTCGATATTCTCGCCCGTCGCGCACACAGCACCGCCGTCATGGAGTCCTTAAAGGTTCACAACTCGCTCAAGCCAGGTCCTCCTGTGCCCTTCGTGCCCATGGAGCCCGGCAAGGTGTCCTGGTACGCCTGCGGTCCTACAGTCTACGACCAGAGCCATCTGGGCCATGCGCGGAACTACGTGTCCAGCGACATCATTCGGCGCATCATGATGCATTACTTTCACCTCAAAGTCAAGTACGTCATGAACATGACCGACGTGGACGACAAGGTAGAGGCGCTCCCTGTTCTCAAGCCAACTTTGGGTCGGTGGAGCTAACTGCTGCAGATCATCATCAAGGCGAGAAGACAGCGGCTGTTGGATCTGGAAAAGAAGAAGCACGTCTCTCGGCAGGAGCTTCGTGAGCTTGGCCTCGCCGCCTTTCGTGCCTACGCATCAAACAACCTGTCACTTTTGGCCGACGACGCTTCCAAGTTGGACGAGACCAACTACATCGCACGACGAGATACGGCCTATGGACGTGTGTTGTCGGGCGGCACGCTCTCGGGCGAGGGAAAGCCTGCCGACGCCGAGGCCAAGATAAAAATGCATCTGGGTAACATGGACGCCGCCGCCGCCGCCCTCCAACAGGACGCCATCTTCCCCGGCGCCGACGAGGTCCTTCTCCCTTATCTGGACTCGTTATACAAGGAGACGGTCGACACAACCGACCAGACCATGTTTACAGACCTCACACGGGGCATGGAGGCTCTGTTTCTCCGGGACATGGACAATCTCAACGTCTTGCGACCGGATGTCATCACCCGTGTGACCGAGTACGTGCCGCAGATTGCCAAATTCGTCGAACAAGTTGTCGACAAGGGATTTGCCTACGAAGCAGAGGGCTCCGTCTATTTTGACATTGGCGCCTTCGAGAAGGCCGGCAACACATATGCTCGCCTGCGGCCCGAAAGCAAAAACGATAAAAGTCTGCAGGAAGAAGGGGAAGGGTCCTTGTCGAAAAACCTGGGCGGCAAGCGCGGGCCGGGAGACTTTGCCCTCTGGAAAAAGTCCAAGGCCGGCGAGCCCTTTTGGCCCAGCAAATGGGGCAACGGTCGGCCGGGATGGCATATCGAATGCTCCGTCATGGCGTCCGACATCCTGGGTTCCCGCATGGACGTTCACTCTGGAGGCATAGACCTGGCTTTTCCTCACCACGACAACGAGCTTGCCCAAAGCGAGGCCTACTTTTGCGAACACGGCAAGGGTGAGCATACTTGGGTCAACTACTTCTTGCACATGGGTCACTTGTCCATTACGGGCTCCAAGATGTCCAAATCCCTCAAGAACTTCCAGACGATTGCAGATGCACTTGCCACCACCTACACGGCGAGAAGCATGCGCATTGTCTTCTTGATGGGCAGATGGAACGACGGTGTGGAAATCTCGCCCGACATGCGTGCCCAGGCCGACAACTGGGAATCCACCATAAGCGTACGTAGGCGTGTCGTCCCCCCCGCTCCTTTGGCGATGATTAGGAAAAGCTGTGTCGTGCTAACTGCGAACCTCTCATGACAGAATTTCTTCACCAACACCAAATCCTGGCTTCTCGAAGCCGGCATCAGTGACGGCGTCAAGAACCTGTCCGTCAGCAAAGATGGCCCCCCTGCGGGCCTTCTCGCCGACCTGGACCAGGCCAAGAAAGACATGGAGGCCGCGTTGACCAATTCCTTTGATACCCCTCGAGCCATGCTCGTCCTCCTCAAACTGGTCAACATCGCCAATGTCTTCGTCAAGGAAAACAAAGACTTTGAACTCGCCCAGGTGGAAGCCGTCGCGCGATGGATCACAAAGATGGTCGGCATCTTTGGCCTGGATGCCAACGCCAGTCCTCCCTACGAAGGCCTTGGCTGGGCGTCCTCGATCGCCGCCGACGTGGATCCCAGAAGGGCGGTCCAGCCCTACTCCGAAGTCCTCCATGCCGTCAAAGCCGAGGTCGCCGCGTTGTCCTTGTCCAGCGAGACCCTCTCCGGCCTGCTGTCCCAAGATCCCGCTCGGGACTTTGAGTCCACCGCGTCAAGCGGGACCCGCGACATTGAGCGTCTGGCCTTCCCGTATCTGCGCGTCATCTCGCAGATGCGCGATGAGCTCCGTCGCATTGTCTCCTCACAGACGCCGGACACGAAGCGAGCCATTCTCGCCTTGACCGACCGGATCCGCGACGCGGATCTCACCAACCTGGGCGTGTACCTCGACGATCGTCCAGAAGGCCAGCCGTCGCTCATCAAGTTCATCCCGGCGGCGGAGCTCATCCGCGCCAGAGAGGAGAAGGCCGCGCGCGAGGCCGAAAAGGCCGCCAAGAAGGAAGAGGCACGGCTTGCTCGCGAAAAGGCCGAGCAAGAAGCCAAGGAGAAGGCCAGGGTGCCCCCAGAGGACATGTTCCGCAAGGATGAGCGATACAGCGCCTGGGATGCGGCGGGTCTGCCCACCAAGATGAAGGACGGGAGCGACGTGCCCAAGAGCCAAACCAAGGCGTTGAAGAAGATGTGGGATAAGCAGAAGAAGGCGCATGAAGAGCTCAAGGCCAGAGGTGAGCTCTAGGATCCGTGCACTCTTTATGCCATGTGACTTTCTGGAGGTCGGCAACGTGGTGTCTGCATTCCACTGCGCATGGAGTTGAGAAGGCGAATAAGAAGAAAAAGTCTGGAAGAAGGGCGGATAGCAGCTCGTTTTCCCAATCCTCGACTACCTATCTAGCTGTACATAGACGTATATATGCCTCTTTTTTGAGAATCATGTTTGGAATCATGTACCCGCTTGTATTCTTCTACCGAACAGACAACAGTTGGTCTCTTGTCATGGTTTGCAACATGTCTTCGAACAAGGAGCATTGTCAGCGTTTGCCGTGGCCGGAACTGGCCTCCGAGGCTCGATGGACGACTTGACAGGAGCGCTGTGAGTCAAGGTTTTCCTTGCTTGGGGGAGCAAGAGCCGTCCATTACAATCCCGTATAGGTAGAGGGAGAAGGGAGTGCAATTTCAACATGGCGAGCTCTGCGGCCCGGGGAGAAGTGAGGATGGAATGAAGCCTTGGCTCCCAGTTGCAGAACAGCTGTCATGACATCACACCGTGACTTCGCGTCAACCGTTACAGCTGTGCGAAAAGAAAATAACAAAAACAGAAACAGAAAAAGGGCAAACGGACAAACGGACCGTTCTCCACTGGGTGTGTTTTGTCTCTCACGCCGACGTTTTCCGCGCGGGACGCGTTATTCTTTTCATCACCATTTGCAACCCAACGCTCCCCTCTTCTTGTTCAGGCTTCTCGCTCAAAGCAGCTCGCAATACGTTGTATCACCTAATAGATCATCTCCGCTTGACTCCCTCGCCGATGCTCCTCCGAGGTTCATACCTCGCCTACAAGCGGGAGACGAGCAAGCTCGTCTTCCTGCTGGTGACGGCGAGCAACGCCATCCTGTCCGTCAGAAAGGCCAAGGCCAGGCTGAACACGAGCGGGAAACTCGACTCGGCGGGCTTCGTGCCGTTGGCCGAGCTGATCGGCAAGCACATGAGGCGCGTCCCGCGCGAGATCCTCCGCCTGCTCAAGTCCGTCATTGAGCTTCGGACGAGCCACTATGCCGAGTTCCAACGTCGTGTCTCCGCCAACCCCAGTTTCGAGATGGAGGAGAGCAACAGGTCGCACAAGCACTTCATCGATGTGCTCTCGCGGGCCTTTGAGATTCTTGGCGGGGAACGGGGACTCGCGCGGGGGGAGGACGAGGACGAGAAGGCTGGGGCTAAGACTGATGATGCACAGGTTAGCAACGAGGAATGCCAGGCCTTTTGCTCCAACGTGTTTGCGTGTCTGGACCTCGAGCATGTGGACGGCAGTGAGGAAGAGGAAGAGGCCGAGGACGTGTCCGGTTGTGATGCCGGTGAGGCAGCGTCTCAAAGTTGTCGTGCGAGGAAGGCGCTTCCCAAGGCTGCGAAGAACAAAAACGGCAAGTGCTCTCGTGGACGAAAGTCTTCCAACAAGAAGCACAAGCGGCAGAGTCCTCTTCGCACGTTATCCATTGACCAATATGGCATTTCGGATGATCATCATCATGTCGCAGCCGAGTATTTCCTCGCTGTATCCTCATTTCTAGAGCAGAGCATCGATCTTCGAAGTATGTGCCAATCTAGTTGGTACAGGGTGGCCTACAGCGATGAGCAGCCTCTTGACGCCATCGCGATGTCAGAACAGAGCATTGCCGTGCTGCAAAAATCTCACACAACTATCTCGAGCGAATTCCCGGGCTCTCACTCTTACATGAGTCTGATCAATGCCTACACAAAGGGAGGAATACATCATCTGCAGCCGAACACAACGATACGAATCAATCTGCAACCAAAGGACGGCGCGTGTTGCGTAAGCATGAAGGAGATCGTAGTCTCGCGGGAATCCATGCGAGAGTTGCTCATGGAACATGCATACAACAACCTTGTTGAATTTCTCAGCGACTATCGAAAGACGTCGTCCGGCGGGCCGACCAAGCATATGCGGGCTGAAATAAGCCTGTGGGATCCAAAGTACGATCTTGAAGCGGCTACCGCTGATGAGAGACTTAGATGGCGAAGAGTTTACACAATCAATTGGCTGTACGGGCTAGTCGGCTACTACTTGCTGACGAAAGGGCAGATTGGCAACTTGAGCACCAACATGAAATCCCGGAATTGCCCCAACAGAAAAGCCGCCATGGCATGGGCGGAGGATTATAGCTTCTTTGGCCTGGGTGAATTCGCTCGTTCCGTCTTATCCCTAGCTCGAAAACCAGCTGGCTCCCAAATAGAGAGCCTGATTTCCCCGTGTCTTGTCTTCCAACTTCAGTGCATCGTGGACTCCTTCACGGTTTCCCGAGGCTGGACAGTCGGACTGCACCGACACATTCTGGAAGCTCCCCCGGCCGAGGACGGACCACCTTGTAACCAAGGCGCGATGGGCTGGTTCACTAGACTCACGTGTGCAAACGAATGCCACAATCATCAGGGCTTGTCGCGATCGAGAGAGTGGCTCGGAGAGCTTCACTCTTCTGCCCAGACGCGGCGTGGCTCCTTTTGTAAGGATACCCTGGATGAGGTTTGGAGGCACTGGGGATTCCACCACCGGTTCATCATTGATATACGAAATGAAACGGCCCCTGATTTTCGGGCAAACGGCACGGATGGGCGGCTGGATGAACACGGTCTCTTCTACCTGTCTCCTTTTCTCTGTGGCTTCGCTACCTTGCAGACTATTGAGCTTTTCTACAGATACGCCATGCTCATCTGGGATACAAACCCCGAGATAATTCTCATGCTGCACTTGCACAACATGTTACATCAGACGGGTGTTCTGAAAGAAGCCGTGGAGCTCATGGCCAAGTTGACATCTGCGTTCATGGCAGATCTCTTTGGCGAAAAAGCACCCACTTCCGACTTCTATCAAGCATTTATGAATCGGAAGGGAGCATCGCGATTCACCACCTATTCACTACTCAAGCCACTCCTGATCGGCACACCTTCTTTCAAGCAATTTTACATGAGCGAGCGCTTCTTCAAAACCAGATCGTCTTTTCTCGTTTTCCACGAAGCTGGTTGGGATACCGCTGCGGTGTCCTCCCTCAGGATTTCTAGTCTGAATGAGCAGGCCAGCCTACGAAACATGATCAGCCACCTAAAGGACCGTAGTTCATTCAACAGCCGCAAGCGCCTCGCCAAACTCGCGACACCGGGCCACAGTATCAATCTCCCTCATTTCCACGCCGACAGCAAGGACATTCACGAATCACAGGTGTTTACCATGACCGGTTACGCATTGGGGCGAGATTTGTGTGTTTGTTGTCCGGCGCCGTTGTCGGGTATCAATTTCCTGGCTGTCACTGCAAAGCTTCTTTCCATTTGGATTGCCATCGAAGAGAGGCTGAAGCTCTCGGGGCATGTCCATGCGGATCGTGTTGACCCGGCCATTTCCACATGGGACGGGGGTTCTGTTGAATCAGTTGTTGTAAGTGCACTGCAGGGCGACGATGGCGGCCTCCACAAAGTGTTGGCAGAGGTCTTTGAAGAGACGAGTGCCAATATCCAGTCCGTCTCGTATTTTGCGTTATCGAACGAGAAAGCAGCCAAGGGCCAGAGTGGTAAGGGTGAGATTGACGGGAACTCGTCGTAACGGGATACGTGCCCATACTTTTTCGTGGCTGGAGCACCGCACCAAGCGAAATATAACAGAACGGAGGTCTCTTTTGCTTTTGCTTTGCTTTGCTTTGCTTTGCTTTGCTTTGCTTTGCTTTGCTTTGCTTTGCTTTGCTTTGCTTTGCTTTACTTTACTTTACTTTACTTTACTTTCCTTTACTTTACTTTGCTTTACTTTTCTTTTCTTTTCTTTTCTTTTCTTTTCTTTTCTTTTCTTTTCCTTTCCTTTCCTTTCCTTTCCTTTCCTTTCCTTTCTTTTCTTTTTATTTCATCATTTTTTTTTTGCGGATATAACGATTGTTTGTGCCTTGAAACGGGCAAAGTGATAAGGCAAACAGATGCGAAACACTGCTTCGTTTATTGGCCAGGTATTGACGGGTCATTGGAGACGGGATGGGACACCGGATTTGATGAGACTTGCTGTTTGTATGCATCTTTGTGCGCATTTGTTGGACAATAAAGCAAAGAGTGCTTTTGTACGAGAAGACAGATCCTGTAGTGTACGGATTCTATAGTTCGAGAGGCGATAGTACGGAGCTGGTCATGCGCATATTGTGATGATGAAAGTATCCTGAACGTCCACGTGAAAGAAAAGAGTTTTCCATGGCTTCAGTCGGTCTCCTGAAAAATCCGCTATTGCCGTTTGAAGAGAGCTTTTGACGACCACGTAGACGCCTTGCACTTGTACACCTGCAACTACATGCATAGACTACGTGCGCGACCTGTAAAATGGACAAACGTACATTCCGCGTCTACTTTATGGCTGGACAGAGGAAAAGAAGAATCAAGGGATGTATCACGCCTCGGGGCATTTAAAGGGCAAAAAAACGACATCTTCCGACCAAGCAAAAGAAAAAACTTGAAAAAGATAATCTCCGATGCGGGGAATCGAACCCCGATCCCTGCGGCACTTGCAAGTCTCCTTGAAAGCGCAGTATGATAGCCACTACACCACATCGGATGTGACCAGGCTGATATCCTAGAACTGTTGAACCATGCAGTCTTATTTCGCATTATATACGCCTAAGCAGGGAGCCCATACCCCGCCACTCCCCCTCCCACGTCACCCACCACAGCCCGACCAACCCGTCACACCATCATCCCATCCAGAAAAGCACCCAGCAACCCCGACAACACAGGCGCCTCGCAGACGAAACCCAAGCAGCACCAACGCGAAAAAATGGCCCAATCCACCGCCCACCGCCGCCTCCTCCAGGAATACCGCGCCCTAACCAACAACCCCCCCGAGGGCATCACCGCGGGCCCCCTCTCCGAAGACGACCTCCTCCACTGGGAATGCCTCATCCAGGGACCCGAGGGCACGCCCTTCGAGGGCGGCGTCTTCCCCGCCGAGCTCCGCTTCCCAAAGGACTACCCGCTCGCGCCGCCGACGATGAAGTTCGTGGCGGACATCTGGCATCCGAACGGTACGTCGCGCCCCCCCCCCCCCCCCCCCGTGGAAAAACGGGAAGGGAAACCCGCTGACGGGTGTTGCGGAATAGTCTACCCGAGCGGATTGGTCTGCATCTCCATCTTGCATCCCCCCGGCGATGACCCGAATCACTACGAGCACGCCTCGGAGCGGTGGTCCCCGATCCAGTCCGTTGAGAAGATCCTCATATCCGTCATGAGTATGCTTGCCGAGCCCAACGACGAGAGCCCCGCCAATGTGGAGGCGGCCAAGATGTGGAGGGAGAGGAGGCCCGAGTATGAGAAGAAGGTTCGGGACGGGGTGAGGCGGATGCTGGGCTTGTGAAGGGGGAGTTGGGAATGTTGTGGATTTTGTTGTTGTTTTTTTTTTTTTTCCTTTCGGAATACACCGGTTCGCTACGGGGCATATCCTGGAATTGTTTCTGCGCATTCTCAGAAGTTTTTTGCATGGCGCGCGTGCTGATTTTCTTACGATTGCGGATGCATGTGCACTTGATGTAGGTTTATTGTATATATTTTTGGTTTCTTGGTCTTCTTTCTTTTCCCCGGCGACTACTCTACGCGTCAAAGGACCGTCCCTCGCACTGGACTCGACGTCCCCTTTGGGCCGCGACGCATCACGCGCTCCTCGTTCGCCCTCATCAAGGGCCCACCTTGACACCGACCGTGTCTCCTACATGCCGTTCTCCGCCTTGAACTTATCCCAGCTTTCGTTGAGAGTCGCAAACACCAGCCCGGCAATGAGTCGCATCTCCGTGTTGGCATCCCGGGGAAGCTGTCACGATCCATCAGCAAGGCATGCTTTGATGGAGCGCACGTGAACGGGCCGCGTGATCGGAATTTTCTCGCGTATTTCTTGGGGTGGGAAGAGGAAGAATGGAAAACCCAAGGGGAAAGAGAAGAGAAAGACGTAGAAAGAAGAAGAAGAAAAGAAGAAAAGAAAATCGCCAAAAACAGGCTAGAGCATACCTTGTCCGGATGAGTCTTGGCAATCGCCTTCATGTACGACATCTTGACCTTGTTGGCCATGACCAGCTCGTGCAGGCCAACCTTGTTCCATCCGCTATTCTCCCAGAGCACCTGGTCCAGGCTGGCAATCAGACCTCGCAGGTTATCCCGCTTGCCGTCTCGCCACGCAGACACCCTCGCGTCGACCCGGTCCGACAGGGCAAACTTCTCGTCATCCTCCCGGGCGGCCGCCTCGTTTGCCTCGCGAAGTCGGGTCACGGCCTCCGAGTCCCTCTGCGGCGCCGCCGCCGAACCAGAAGCCCCCGGCGGTGGTCTCGCCGGCCTGGGCGCCGGCGTCTTCGGCTTCGGTGCCAGCGCGGCTTGGCATCGTTGACGGCCCCGGATGGCCGTTGCGCCGCCGACCCCGGCTTCCACGCACCGCTGCCACACGGATGCGGCGTCGGTCCACTTCTCTCGCTGCTCCAGCGCCTCGGCCTTTCGGGTCAGGGCCTTTCCGAACAGCTCCTTCATGTCTCTGTGTTCTTGTTTGCCATCGGCCCCCTGGACGGCCACGCTCTCGCCCTTGCCGTTCGCGGGGCCGATGAGCTTCAGGGCCTCGTCCGCGTCCGTTATGGCTTGCTCAATGTCGCCCGTCTTGAGAGACGTGAGGGCACGGTTTGTAAGTAGGACAATCATGAGCGGATGGCCGGCGGGAATCGCGGAGAGCGATCGAGAATAGGATGACTGGGCCGTCGCGTAGTCTCCGCGCTTGAAGTGCGCCGTGCCCTCGAGGCGGTGCTTGGTCGACGCTTGCAACGCGGCGGGGTCGATTGGGGGAATCCGGCGAGCGGGGGGTCTCGGTGTCGGCTTTCTGGAAGCCGGCAGAGCGACTTGGGGTTGTCTTGGGGCGAGCGGTGTCTGTCGTTCGGCAGGTCGTTGGGGTAAGGACCGTGACGAATCAAGGGCTTCTGTATTGAACAGCAGATCGGGATCGGCTTCCCGGGACTTTGGTGGCTCGGATGGGGTCGGCGTCGGCGTCGTCTTTTTTCTACGACCGGCGCTGACGTAGCTAGAGAAACTGTCGTCATCGTCCACCTTCATCCGACTCAACCTAGACCGCGCGTCCGACACGCCGGGTGTCACTTTTTGTTGTTGTTGTTGTTGTTGCCACCGAGGCACCGGGCTGTTGCGAGCCTGCGGCCCCAGGGACGGCGCCGCTGGCGATGACGTGCGGGCTTGCTGCGAGCCATTCTTGGACTCTGCCTTGGGACGGCTTCGACCCGGTCGGCCCCCTGATTCGAGAGCGAGAGCTTCATCAGTTGCTTCCTGGCTGAAGCGGCCCAGGTTTGCGTGGCGCCCTTCTTCTGCGCCGCCGCGCATCCACTTGGGTTGGCTCGGATCACCTCCGTCCTGCTGGAATTCCGCCACTGCTTGCTGCATCTTTTTCTGGCCCGTCTTCCAGAGCGAGTTTGCCGTCTTGAACAGGCTGCTGCCCACGGCGGCGGCGGATTTTGCCAAATCGACGTCGGCGCTCCTCGCAGACGATGCCGCGACTCTGCGCTCGGGCTCCTCATCCGCCCGCCTGGGCGCCCTGAAGGAGCCGTTGCCATGAGCGTTCTCCTTTGCCTTCCTGTGCGCGTCATCCAGCAGCCAGTTGGCCGCGGCTTGGACGTTGAGCCCGGAGCCGCTCTGACGGAGACCCCTGCGAGCATCCTCGGCAGAGAAGCCGTAGTCGACGAGTTGGGCGATGGCGCGGTCGAGTTCCTTGTTGGCGCCGCGACCTCCTCTGTGTTCTTGCTCTCGAGCTCTTGACCGCGCACCGTCGTCCTCTGACGAGCTTGACTCGGAATGTTCGATCGGTCTTCCGGGTTCGCCTCGTGTGTGTTGCTGCCGCTGTTGCTGTTGTTTCATGCGAATCTCCTCAACTGGCTTGGCAAGGTCTCCGAGAAAGTCATCGTCGTCGGCAGGTGTTGATGCCGCCACCGTTGTCGGCGTCATGAACGACGGGGAGCGCGGCTTGAGTTCGCCCAGTCCAAATGGATCGTCATCCTCGTCAAAGCCGTTGGCCTTGCCGTTGGCCTTGCCGTTGGCCTTGCCGTTGGCCTTGCCGTTGGCCTTGCCGTCCGTCTTCACGCCCGAGATGGCCGTGGCAGTATCCCAGGCACTCGGATTGGTCAGATCAAGAGCCTTCTTCTTCTGCTTCTGCTTCGTGTCCTGCTCCTCCACGGGAGCCCGCTGTTGCCCGCCAGGCGGCGGGTAGTGACTCGCGTTGTCCACGATGGTATCCTTGTTGAAAGCCGCGAACAAGTCGTCGTCGTCATCCTGCGCCCATTTCGACTGGCTGCCGGGAGGAGCGAGCACCGTGGCGGGAGCAGGGGTGAAGGCTCGCGATCCCAGGGCGTCCCACTGGTGTGCGCTGCCGAATTGCTCTTCGGTGCGTCTCCTCTGCTCTTCGTCCTTCTTTCGCTTTTCCGCGTCGAGCTGTGCCTGCCGCTCGGCGAGGGAGAGGTTCTGCTTCGGCTTTGGCTGACCGGCAAAGCTCAGCAGGTTGCTGAAGCTGTCCTGCTGGGCGGGGTTCGCGGGCGCGAACGCGGACGCGGACGCCTTGGCGAAGGCGGCAACGGCAGCGCCCTGCGGTGCGGGCGTATTGCGCCCCGAGGCAACGGGCGATGGCGTCGGCTGGAGCGAGGGATACGATGGGTTTGATGTCATTGGGCTGTAGGTTGGTTTGGGCCGCGGAGCCGTCGGTTTGGACCAGTCCAGGCCCGAAAGATCGTCCATCGTGGGGGGTTCGAGAGGATGTCGTTGTCGTCAATCATTCCCGGGCAGAGCTCGCTGCTCATTGCATGATTTGGGGCAGCTGTGGTCCGCAACACGCAACGCCTTGCTTCGAAAGTGACCGACTTCGTCTTGTGACGATGATGGTGCTGCAGGTACTCGCGCAGTCGGGCACCTCCGTGCCACATGCCACATGCCACAGCCACAGCCACATGCCGTCTGGTGGCTTACGTGCGCGGGTGAGCAGTGAGTTCCCGAAGCCCGCGCTCCAATCACCTCCACCTGGCCATGGCAGGCGCCAGTACGAACTCACAGACGGAGGACCATGTGAATTGTCGAGCATGCGCAACGTAAACATCAACGGTCGTTGATGAGTTTCTTCTACAAGGTTCCGTTACGGCGTGATGATACGTGCTTTGCCCAAGACGTTTCTTTTCGTGGTGCTCGATTCTTTCCTTTCACGTCACCTACCCTGTAGTCCTGCAGCTCTGGACAGATCACCGCCATTCCCTGTCGCCGGTTGGCCGGCGTGCGGCCCGTGGGACAACTCTGTGTTATGCCAGAAGAGGAGGAGAGTCGCAACAGGCATAGGAATATCGTCACATGATCCGACCCCATCTTGCCGGACGGGTACGGCACAAACGGCGCACACAATCAAGACGATACACGACTCACGAGCGACTCTGGCCGCAACGTGCTGTCGCATCTCCAAAGATGGCAGTCCAACCCTGTAGGTGATGAAAACGAGTGACTAGGCAGGGGTCGATGGTCCAATCATGCATTTTCGTCGGAGATTGCAATCCCATTCGGGTACATCAAGGGCTACCTGGTGTATAAGAGGGAACTGGTATCTATGGGTAAGTAGTGGTCCATCCTTTGGTATAACATGCAGGGGTCCCGGCTAACAGCCCCACAGGTGGCCACACGTACTCGCTTGCTAAGGAGGGGGGGGGGGGGGTATCGTATTGACGCCAATTTCCGGGCTCATGTCCCACGGGCAAAAAGAAGAGTTTGCGCACAAACGCAAGAGGGCACTGTCGTGCGAGAAGAGAGGAGCACAGGACGACCTCGTTATGAGCAGGGACACCTTGTCTGCGGGTGGTCTCTGAGATGGGGGGACAGGACGGCGGAATAGCACATAATATTTCGTCTTGCAGGTCTTTTCTTTCTTTCTTTCTTTCTTTCTTTCTTTCTTCTCTTTTCTCTCTCTTTCTTTCTCTACCCTCCCCCTCCCTCTCTCTCCTTTTTTTTTTGCCCTATTCTTTTCTGGATATTTCTTTGGCGCTACGAAACGATGGCACCACACGAGATGGGCCATGATTTTGCGCGGGCACTAGCCAGGACTCCATATCAGACCAAGGATGCAATGGCAATCTTCTTGGGCGCCAGTGGAGTCGTGAGTAATTCCCAACGACCTTACAATGCATTGTACATACATACAAGACCACGACGACGGGGCAGCATGTTCGGACTTACCCGAATCTACTGTACTTGATGCGACGCCCTCCCGGCTCCCGATCTTCCGGCAGGCCGGCCTCCTGACGCCCATGGCAATGGCCGTGAGATTGACCCAATTTGGCCAGGCTGACGGCTATATGCACAAGGCTGTTCTCGCCTGGACGAGCCGCATAAGACGGCAATGCCCCATTGACGGCACCATCCATGCACATGGCCGCCAGGGCGTGCCTTGCCCGAGATCCACCTCGTAGAAGGAGGAAGAAACGCCGAGAGCCGTACGGTCGTAGATGCCGTGCCCAGCCGTCCAGTCCAGCATGTGGCAGAATGCGCGCGCAGTGGATTCGCCACGAACGGACTTCGCATCTCATCCCCGTGGCCTCGCACCGAGCGCCAGGCCCGAAGCGCACAACCCGGACGGCGGCGCGCGTGGGCATTTTCATTTTCCATGGCCACGGCCCATCTCGTCGGCCAAAAGGTCCCACGGGGAGCAAAAGGCCCCGGCGCGGACGAGAAAGCGTATTCATGCACGTGGCATGTGCCCAGGAACACCTTGATCATGCGATCCTCGACGATTCATCCCAAGTCCTCGACACGGAAACAACAAGCTGGCGCGCCCGTCCCGGTCCATGCAGAACATCCCTTTGAGTGCGCGAAGGCGCCAACGAGGTACCGAAAGGGCTTATAAGCCAATCAGCAAGGCTAAGAAAGGGGTACTTGATTTATTGTGGGAGATACGCGATAATAGAAGTCACTGAGATTATCCTAGTACAGCGTATTACATTAATTTATACCCATAAAACGCGGAATAAATAAGTCACTTCATGTACTGCTTTAGGTGTGGGTTCCGCGATCTCATTGGCGCCTTCGCGCACCCAAAGGGATGGGACGACGAAGACGCACGCCCCGCTTTTTGTTTTTGGCCCCCAAAAAATAACAGCAACAACAACAGGCAGTTGTCGTGACACGTTTGTATCCCCGACGTCGACGTCGGACGAGGCTTTTGTCTTTTTTTTCGTCCCAAGTCTCGCCCCGGCGCAAGCGCAAGCGTGGACGCGTTCAGGAACGGACGTCAGGCACCGCCCGCGCAAGCCCGCCCGCGCAAGCCACCTACGCCAGAAAAAAAAAACACAAAAAAAGAACAACCCGGTCGGGCGGATTCGGGGGGGGGGGGGGAGGGGGTGTGGCCTTTTTTCTTCTTCTTCTTCTTCTTCTTATTCCTGTTTGGTTGGTTCTCATTTCTGGACCAAGCACAGACGTCGCCGCACCCCCCGCGGGGCGGGCCAACGGGGATTGGCTGCTCTTTTTCATTTCGCGTGTCTCAGAGCGGTTTCAAGTCCGGGGAAGAAGAGCGGGGCGGAGACGCCCTGTGAGCCCCTGATATCAATCATTCGATGGTGGCCCCCGTTTGGGTGCCGTGCTGCGACGCTGCCATGCCATTGCCATGGCGTGCGCGTGCTGTCCCGCCGGGTTGGAAAGCCGGGCGCGAGGGGGGCAGGGCGGCTGCGGAGGGGTTTTTCTGTGTTGCGCATGTGCATATGTACAGACACAAACGATGCATGTTGGGTACAATGCACGGTATTGTGCGTCTGCGTGTCGGATCAGACGAGTCTGTTGCTCGCAGCATTTGAACCTGCCAGGCACCGTCCAGCCCGTATTGGCTGGCCTGGCATCCCACCTGCGGCAGCCCCCCACCCTCCACCCCCCACCTGGGACCGACCAACCAGCCGACCAACCGACCCGGGAGGCCCTCTCTGGGACCCAGCCTCAGAGGGCGTTGGAGGTTGAGGGGCAGGCGTAGGGCTCCACAGTTGCGTCATGCGGGCACCAGACTGCGCCGCCATCGCTGACGGGCTCAGGCTAGCACTAGCCGCCGCTGCGTCGCTGCGTCGCGGCCTGCATCTCTGCCAAACCAGACGAGCGGGCTCGCGTCCTGTTGATGCAATTTCTGGTCATCATACAGGTCAGGAGGGATGGGAGCCGCCGGCCGGACCGAGCTGCTCGTGTTTGGATGAAAAGGGGGGGGGGAAGGAGCAGACACGACAATGGACGAATAACGGCCGATGGATGGACGTTGCATAAAGTACCGGGTACATCCCTACATAGATGTACATCGGGTAAGTACCAAGGAATGCGCACATGCACACAGGTACAATGAACACCGTCAAGTTACGCACCCTCGATTCGTGCGTCATGCACCTATCCGTCACGATAGCCACGCTGCGCGCCGCTGTGGCTGGCCGGCGCAGAACGACGTCTCGCCGGCTGGTCGACGGGAATCCAATCAAATTCCCGAGTCGTCCGTTCTGGCCATGCATTCCAGCGAGAAAACAAAATTTCACAATTTGTCCCGTCGCGGTCACGCGCGGCTGGCATCCCTGTCGCTTCCTCCCCTGTGCAGGACCACGACGCCATCGACGCCCTTGCCGGGGATCCTCATCATGGCCTCATCAGCCTTGTTTGTGTGATTGCCCGCGTGTCGACGATCGGGGCATCCTCGTGTCGGTTTTTTTTTTTTTTTTTTATATAAATAATGATGATGGTAATGATGATGATGATGATAATAATAATAATAACAATGTCCATTTAATTCCCAGGCGTCGACTCGGGCTGAAGCTTGCGGTTCTGCGACCGCAGAGGACGAGTGTTGTGTGTATGTATATGTCGCGGGGTCGGAGCAAGACGAGGGAGCGACTTCGCCAAGGGATGTCGGCCAGCTCAGCGAGCGCGTCGTGCTAGGGAGTCTGGCAGCGCTCGTCAGTCATGACCAGCCAGCATTGGGACTGCTGTAATTGGAATGCCAAGGGACCCGGCAGCCAACACGCGTCCTTTGCCAAATGACGACCCCGGGACAGGGAAGGACATGGAGGTGCTGAGACGGTGTGACATGAGCTTGGCGGCGAGTCGCGGGCATGGACGTGGATGGACGTGGATGGACGTGGATGGACGTGGATGGTCGTGGCCGCCTCTGGGCCGCAGACTCGAGTCGGCAGACAGCACGATAGCACGATAGCACGACGGCACGACAGCACGCGCAGACAGCACGCGCAGACAGCAGACAGACCGCAGGCACCGGGCACCGGGCAGGGGCTGGTCCGCCGTGGTCCCCGCTAGACCCGCCAGGACAATCCAGAATTTACACCAGACCGGACCAGACCAGACCAGACCAGACCGGATTCGACCTTCCAACGTGGCCCCCCCCCCCCCCCCCCCCCCCAAGGCTTTCAAGCTCCAAGCTCCATGCCCCTGGCCCCCGGCGCCCCGCCCCAGCCGTGATGAAGCCTGCTCTTTGTCCAGAACTCGCCCCGTTCTCCTATTGTGCTATATGCGAGGCTTCCGGTTGTGCTCCTTGCGCTCCTTGCGGCCGGCTTATTTCACACTCCCCCCCTTTGTCCTGTTCCTTTTCTGCTTCCTTTTCCTCTTCCTGCCTTTTCTTTTTTACTCCTTCTTTCGCCAATATCAGCTGTACGGGGATCTGTACGTTCTGTCTTTTTCTTCACATCGCACCACTCTGGCTTCCAGCTGTCTAGGTAAGCAAGCACATGCAGGCACGGCCCTGGTTTTTTTTTTTTTTTTTTTTTTTTTTTTTCCCTGGCTTTGCTCTATCCCTCTCCCTCCCCCTTATTCGTTCTGCACGAATGATCCGGGATCTGCCCTCCGGCCAGACTCTTCGAAACAAGACCAACGACATCGAACCCAACGGGATGCGCGACTTTCGAGTGAAGACACACACACAATGGGGACCAAGGGCCAACGGCATGATGTCAGGAGACGGCCATTCTGAACCCGCCAGCTCAAGTGAGCGCATGTGGGTCACGTTTCACCTTGTCGGGCGCCGCCAGCGACGCCGCGTGTCAGAGTGAGCCAGTGACGCGGAGTCCAAGGAGGGGAGGCGCCGCCCACCAGCAACCGCCATCAGCCACCCGCAACCACCATCAGCCACCGTCGACCACCGTCCATCACCATCGACGCACCCGACAGACGCGGATACGGCCCGACGCGCCCCAAACGCAAATGCAGACGCAGACGCAGACGCAGACGCAGATGCAGACCCCGTGCGGCAAGGATGCGAGACGGCCTGCCTCGACGAGGGGACCGACCAACCTGCACGGCAGAGGGCCTCACCGTCTGCCACGGAGGACGAACATGGCGTCCCGTGCCCGGCGCCACGCATTGGAATTTGGGGTCCCGTCTCAGCGCGACGCGGGGCTGGGCCTGGCCGGGCTGGGCTGGGCTGTGCCGTGCCGTCCTTGATGGAATAAAGGGTCCGGGGTCTCGTCGCGGATGGCCTTGAAAACGACTTCTTACGGCGCCTGGATTCACTCGATTGCTTGGCCGTTTGCGCATCCCTCTCCTCCTCGTCCCTCCTCCATGTCGTTTGGAGGAAAGTGAGTCTCGAAGCCGTCAGTGACAGCGCATCCGAGCTTGCCAACGCCCCCGACTTGCTGCCAGACGTCTTTGGTAAGCCCAAGCACAAACCCACGGCCGTACGGACACGCGGATACGGGGCAACGTGGACTCTCGCGCGCGACGTGGGAGGTGACGGTGACGGTGACGGTGACGGTGATGGTGACGGGGCAGCAGGCGGACTTGGTGGCATCTGGCCGCCCAGATGCCGCCAGATGCCGCCGCAGTCGGCCGTGCAGTGCTCTCGCAAGTGCCAGTGCCAGTGCCAGTGCCAGTGCCAGTGCCAGTGCCAGTGCCAGTGCCTCACGCCTCTGCTGCACCGACCCGACTCCCAACAATGGTTCGACGTTGTGCCTTTCGTCTTGGCGCCTGGCGTTTCACGGCCTCGACAAGCAACACCTGCCCGCAGCTGGCTCTCCCATGCGCTCATTTCGTCCCATCTGCCATCTGCCGCCGATCGTTCTTTCCATTTTGTGTTTTTTCTACATGCCGTCCTTCTCTCCTTCCGTCTTTCCGTCTTTCCGTCTCTCCTTGGATGCCCGGCCGCACCAACTTTCCCATGCGCCATTTGCGTTGGCCTCGACATCTCCCGCTGACCCTCGTGTGATGCAGACAGCCCGCCGTCCATTCCTTTAATACACCCAACAGCTTCTACCTACCGAAACCGTCGCTCCTTTGCCCCTCTCCGCGGGCCGAATCTTCACCATGCTCAAGCCCGTCGCCTTGTCTGCCGGCCTCATCGCAGGCGCCCATGCCTTCTGGCGCATGGAGTGTCCTGGCGTCCTCGGCACCGCCCGGTTGGACCCCATTGTCGATCCGAATTCCGTCTCCACCCACGCTCACGTCATTCAAGGATCCTCCTGTACGTAACTCCCTTTGCCTTGATATTCACCACGGGGTGCAGTCCATCAGACGAGCTTTCCGAGGATGCGGCTAACCTGGACTCGCTCCCCGTCAGCCTTTTCCGCCACCTCGGGCTCCGATGAGCTCATGAAGGGCCAGTGTACGACATGCCGCGTGACCCAGGACAGGTCAGCCTACTGGCATCCGGCCCTGTACTTCCAAGACGCCCACACCGGCCAGATCGAGGCCGTTCCTCAAGTGGGCGGCATGTTGTCGTAAGCTATGCCTGCCCCTCGCTGTTTCTCGCCCTCTTGTCGCCGATTTGGCGAGCCTTGCGCTGGATGGAGTGTGCTGAATCTTGGTTAGGTACTACCTCCTCTACGGAGACAAGGTCACGGCTTTCCCCCATGGCTTCTCCATGGTGGCGGGGAAAAACACTCGACGCACCTTTACTTCCGGCGACCCAAACAAGCCCGACCCGCCCAAGTCGGAATGGGCCGCGCTTGGTCTGTCATCCCAGTCTGCTCTGGAGGAGCACATGATTGGCTTCAATTGCCTCAATTACGCCGAGCCACCCGAGGGCACCCTGTACCGCCACCGCTTCCCCGACAAGGAAACGCTCAAGAAATGTACCGATGGCGTGCGTATTGAGCTCATGTTCCCGTCTTGCTGGAATGGCAGGGACCTCGACAGCGAGGACCACATGTCCCATATGGCGTATCCCGACCTGGGCATCGATGGAAGTTGTCAAGATACCCACCCCGTACGCGTGCCAAGTCTGATGTACGAGGTCATTTGGAATACCTACGCCTTCAATGGCCGCGACGGCGACTTCGTCTTTTCCAACGGCGACAAGACCGGTGAGTCAGAGAAGCATGCACGGGGCAGCAAATTCCCACATCCCCTCCGGCTTGCCTTTTGCAATTGGCGTACTGACTTGCCTAGGCTATGGCTATCATGGTGACTTCACCACCGGTTGGCCCACCGAGTTCCTTCAGCGGGCCATCGACACCTGCACCAACGAGTCTGGCCGTATCGAAGATTGCCCTCTGTTCAACGTGGTAGACCACGACACGGCCACCTCGTGCAAGTGGGAGACGAAACTGCCCGCGGCCTTGGCCCATGAGGACGTCACTGGACCCATGTCGACGCTGCCTGGTGGCACTATCCCTGGCGCCCCGCCAATGCAGCACGCGTCGCCGGCCCCGGCGGACAAGAAGAATCCCGCGCCCGCGCCCGCGCCTCCCGCCGCCAA